>UELU01074824.1:10674-22944 GCA_900490025.1 Megastigmus dorsalis | reverse complement strand
GAAAAAGGATGTAGCAATATTTATGATGAATATACGAAAAATTACTATGTTGCGTACCAAAGCTGTGACATACTCATTTTATGGAGATTTTTCTTATGTTTATAACAAAAATTACTATTCAACATAGCAATTTTTATAGAAATTTATAGCCAAAATTACTATGTCCATAGTAATATTTGTTATGAATATAAGAAAAATCTCCATAAAATGAGTATATCACAGCTTTGGTACGCAACATAGTAATTTTTCGTATATTCATCATAAATATTGCTATATCCTTTTTCTCCGTGTATTAAAAAAGTATTATTCATTTCGAGTAAATATTTGTTTCAATATGTCCAAATAAATATTTACTTAAATTAAGAAAATGCTAGTTTAATGTTATTTAAATATTATATTCGTAAACTAAGTAACTAAGTCTTGAACTCTAGAAAATATTTGTTTGGGCATATTCAAGGAAATGAATATTTTTTTCTATTTTAATATGCCAACTGCATATAATTGCAATGCTTTTGCGTATATTTAGAGTATATTTAGTTTGGTGAAATTAGCAAAAGTATAAATATTGTTGCTTTCTAAACTACAATTTCTATTATGCAAGATACAATCTATTATTTCTGTCTGGCATCACAGCCAATTTAGCTCGATACAAAGTGCAATTGAATCCGTTTCAATTGAAGATTGTATGTTCAATTGTTTCGTTCGAGAATATAAGGGATTGAGAGATGCGATTTTTTTTTCGTTTTTCGAACGTAAGGGCACTGCTGCGGCAGGAATGGAGAAAGTCTCACAGCCGGCAATGTCCTGCGCGTTTGAGGCCAGATGTTTCCTTCGTGCGGCCATTGTCTTAGTATTGGTATTATGCGATTTTCTCACGCAACAGCACAGGCGCAAACCTGACGTATACTTGCTGACTTTTAAGTCAATGCTCTTTTGACTGTTTTTTAAAGTTTTGTTTTAATGTTATAAATAGTGGATATGTCGATGAACAAATAAGGTAAACATTCAAGAATTCTTTATATCTCGATGAAGAAACCATAACTTGGAAATAGGAGTATTAGTTACCCATGTTACGGTCGAGTTTTAAGCGAAGTGTGACTTGTCAATAAAAAAGGCAAACGGACGCGATTCTAACCCGAAACGTCTCGCACCGAAGTCGAGTGTTCTATAATAACCATACTGAGCTAACTTCCGCGCTGCTTCTCATCCCCGCTTCACATTGTCTCCATATCGCATCGAGCTGACTCGTCACGTTCCGTCGGGACACCCAACAAACTAAAGATATCTTTACATCTGTTAAGAAATCTAAAATATATGACACCTGACGCACAAGAAGATAGCGATGAAAAAAAGGATATATCTCCAAAAAAAGCTGTCATTCAACACATAATTTTATCTTAAGGATTACTACCTACAGTCGCTACTTCCCTATAGTCAAAGTGAGGGCACTTTTTATTTTGAGAAAGCGGTACAGATGAGCTTACGCTAAATAACGATTGGGCGCTGATATTGAATAATTTTATTCGTCCTAATTATTTGAAAATATTCCATGCAAATGCTGATTTGACTCATTTTGTAAGATTAAATGTAACTTTTTGCTTTTAATTAATTTGTTTTATTATTTTTGAAACAATTGAAATTGATTTCCCATAATATACTATATATTTAACTACGTGATAATAAAAATGTTAAAAAATTTTGTTACATTTACCCTAACAGCGACAAAAAATTTTGCGTCAATTTTGAACCGTTGAACGGTAATTCTATAACCGACAGTATTATTACCTTAAATGTTCAGCAACAAGGAATCTTTAAAAGCTTTAATTTACATTGACAAAGCTTTCAATGAAAAACAAATTCATTTAAAATCTTTAAAATATCCTTTTAGTCGATATTCAGATAAAATTTTTATTGAATGATACAGTCATTTCTTAAGCGTATATAATATCCTTTACCCTTTGAAATCTTTCTGTATTGACATTCGTCATAGAATTTGCATTACTTTAAATATTTGAAGATATATTACTGCTTTTTGCAGTAATAATTGTTTATACAATGAAAAAAGCTTTTTGTTATATGATAAAATTTTTTTCGAAACAATTATCGTTAATGATTCAGTATTAAAAATATGTAGAGAATGTATTGATCCGTTAGGAATCAAAGTCTATCGGTACACAACATAGTTTTGTAAATAGTTTGCGAGCGTTTATCAAAATAATGAATGTTCTAGGAAACATTCGAAACTCGATGTCGAATACCAGACATTCTTTATATAATAACAAATTGTGGCCATTCGCTTTTTTTAAGTACCATTTCCAGTAAATTTTATGCAGATTAAACATTTACGTTCGTATTACTGCATCGACTGGCATTTTACTACGAATTTGACCGTTTCAATGCGACTAACGTATAATGTACCGAGCTTTCGTATTACAAAATTTTATTACATTTTTTAAACTTTGATTTTAGCTCAAATTACAAAAGTAGGATTTTATTGGTAAAGTATTAAGTATTGTAACGAAAATGTACCGATGTCCATGCAGCCCCTTTACAATTTATCACTACTGATTAATAGAGAAAACTTTTTAGCGCAACTCCAAACCTTCTAATTCAAATGTGCATTACTCAATGATATGTACGAAAAAAAAAAAATTCGAGTATTTATTACCGTGTCTGTCCGTGTTCAAGTTCCAAGGCACTTCCGTAAGAGGCATCTAAGTATCTTGCCGAACCGAGTTTTGTATATTTTGGCACTGCCGCTCGTCTCTGAAAATAATACGATAATGTAATAATTCAATAATGATAAATCTACAATTATTTATAGTAAAGCAATAATAGCTAGTTCACTGTAATACGCGTGCTGCAATGTTTTTTTCACCAGTACCTATACCTATTATGTGGGACTTGTACTAATTTTATTATACCTTAACATACTTTCATTAGTATTTAAAAAAGAATAATTTGATAGAGAAGCGACTGTAATTTTGAATAAACTTCTACTTTTTATTAATTCTAAATCGAGCAGAAAATCTTAGCAGCTAAAGTCAGCAGATGTATAAGAAATTAACCGTCAAAACTACCAGTCTTTTTAAACACGCGTTGACTAAAAGCAATCTCTATTTTTAGCCAAACTCATCTATTTTCAACTTTTCAAGATCCAGACATCTTTTGTACATGGCCAAATCAGCGCGAGAAAATCAATACAGCCATGATTCATCATATTCGGCGAAACCGTCAAGCGCTTAACAGCTCGCGGCGTATATAAGTATAGGAAAGGCGGTGTGTGTTTTTATTGATCTCACGCGGTGATTCAACCCCTAGTAATATATACGACTCCTAAGCGGAAACCCCACGCGTGTAGGAGAAAATGCGGATGAGCGAAACTCACGCACTCGTGTTTTCTTTTTGTTGCTATGTATATATTTATAGGGTTGGGAAGAGTTCGGCGGATAACTTTTTTTTTCTCTTGTAACGAAAAAAATTGCGCAATCGCAGGTGCAAGTGTCGGTGTTGAATTTACGCGTTATATACCGCGACGGCTAAATATAGAGCGGTTGTTTTGTAGGTTTCGTATACGCACGTACACGACTTGTATCAGTATCGCGAATTTTTTAGTTAAACAAACGCTTTGGCGAGATTAACTGGATGCGAGTAACGGCAGTTAAAACGTGCAAAGCAGGAAAACTAGAACAGCCTAGGCTGTAGTTCGTTGCGTGCGCGGAGTTTTGGTGAAATTTAACGTTCGCCTGAGTAATTGGCAAAAGTATAGCAATCTCTCCAATGTGTATACGAATTAGAGGTTTTTCAAACGAAGAGGAATGAATGTTTTCTGTAATATATGCGAATTGGCTGGTAAAGACCATTTGTCAATTTGTCAATTTGTTCAAGCTATAAACATATTTACTTTACACTCCAATGTGCAACTATACCGTTATTAATAGATTATATTAACTTTAGAGAAACTCTCAGCTTCATAATGGCATCATATTTATATATACATCAATAACACAATTGCACAAATTTTCAAATACTCTATTTAGTCGGTACAGCGAAACTTAGTCCGCTGCAGTCGGCGCGACGAGGCACGACGGGTGCACTATTTAAATATCCCTATACCGTATAGCAGACGGCTTTCGCCACCGAAAGCGCGACAAGTGACAACAATACGCGTAGAGCTATTGGTCCAAGCTCGTATGAATGAGTTAGGGACTGATATATGTATAAGCAGGTATACGAGGAAGGTCGAGTCGCAGCATCACGAGTAAACCTTTAAATTATTTTTGGTCGCGTTAAATACGGTCACTGCCGTCGCCCACGTGGCTCATGCGCCGACGATCGCGGAGTAGCTACAGCTGCTCTCTATACTCGTAAGTATAGTCCGCTGTTCGCGCGTTCCCGAATCGATCATCTCGCTCGCTTTGTTTTTTCGGCAACTGTACCTACTTATTGCAGTCGGAGTGCATGCGGTTATGTAAAATACGCGGACGAGCAGAAGCTTTATTCTTTGCGCGATTATTTGATGGGAATATTTGATTTCGGATGGACGCCACGAGATTATTGTTAGATTGTACTTTTGCGAGTTTCGGAGATTTGCGTTATGTCAATGTTCCTATTGATGACTACATTGATATGCGAAATTGTAAAAGGTGTATCGGAGAATCAAATTTTCGTTTATATAAATCAAATATGCAAGTTGATTATATTTCAACTATAATAGTTTTAGTCATTTTAGCTAGGTATTTGTACATAAATTGAATTTCCATCAAAGCTATCATTTGTAAATTCTGCATCTTTTTCCCAAATCAGCAAATCACGCAATCGGCAAGGACTCGAAAGTTTTCATTTAAAATTAAGCTTGCACAATATAAATGGTCTCACGATCCAACATTCTCGAAAGTATCCGCTAATCCCTCTAAAACGTACCCCCCAAATAACCTCCACGTACCATCAGCCTCGACGGAACCACTCAACCCTCCACTTTTCATACATAAACATCAGCGTGCATAAACGGAGAAGCAAGCGTACCCCAGTGGAAATTTTAAATGTACGAAAATGTATCAAAATGTATCAAAATGTATCAAAGTGTATATAAAGGTTGCATTTCGTAATTTTGTCAAAACATTTTGATACGCATACGATACCTTTTGGTACCTTTTGATACCTTTTTATACATTTTCATGAGCATCATATTTTAAAATTTTATATTTTTTTCTCAAATAAGCAGATTATACTTTTTAATGCTTTTTGAAACATTTCGATATATTTATGTAAATTTTTGTCCATTTTTACAAAATGTATCAAAATGTATCTAAATGTATCAAAGCGTATCTAAATGTTTTTACAATCAATAAATTTTTTTCAAATAAAAAATTATTGTGTACATAAATGTACGAAAATGTATTAAAATGTACCAAAAGGTATAAAAATGTATCGAGTCAATGAAAAGAATTATTACGAAATGCAACATTTATATACACTTTGATACCTTTATGTATACTTTAATATATTATGATACATTTTGATACATTTTGATATACTTTCGTATATTTAAAATTTCCACTGGGATAGCTAATGAGTTTCGAGTAATAGCATACAGGGGCAGAAGTCGATCCTGACTGCGAGAGAGAGAGAGAGAGAGAGAGAGAGAGAGAGAGAGGAAAACGGAGGAGAGCCAAAGTAATTGAAAAATCAATACTGTACCACGGTGTGAGCGTGTAGACGTCTGGTAAATGCCCTCGTCGGCCTGGACTTCTTCAGGATTCCGACGGCCCGGCTCACCACCTCCCTGTACATCACGCCTTAGCCCTTCTATACAACACTCACCCCCTCGAATTCAACGTCGATATCTAACTGCGCGAACCGAATACCGTATCTCTCTCTACTCTCTCGCACATGCACGACCCCTCGGACCTACAAAAACGCTCTCCTCTCCCTATACGCGAGAGACGGACCGAGATCACCGGGTACAGGTTATGATAAGAAAAGAAACCGTGTGTACGGAGGGATGGAGAGGGAGAGAGAGAGAGAGAGAGAGAGAGAGAGATAAGAGGAGAGACGTTGGACGTCCCGACGACTAGATACTACTACTGTGCGCCAGGTGAAAAGACCCGAGTAGGCGACGTCTCGCGACTCCCCCCGAGCGCGAGCGCAGATATATAATACAAGCGCGGCTACATCTAAATTAGGGACATGCGCGGCGATATTTCGGCGCGACGACACCGCGCCGCACTACGGCACAGCGGCGCATAAAACCAGGCCGCCGGCCGCGATGCGCCAGCGATTGTTTTTTTCTTTTTCTTTCTTCCTTTCTTTTTTTTAGTTTGATTTCTGCGACTCGCGATGTGTATAAGTATGAGTATATAGGTATAGGTACTTATCGCACGCACGCGCTTCCGTAAATTTTCGCCACGTGCGTTGACCCCCGTCGGTCCGCGCCGCGCTCGCGATGCCTCGACGGCGAATAACAGCTGACTCGGCGGTCGGCAGTCGACGCGCTGCGCTCGAAAGCGCTAAAATTACGACTGTGCAGGATAAGTGCAGTTTTTGCGGTGGACATCGTCACGAGAGCGCAAAGTAGGTATGGCGCGCCTCATTGTTGAACAACTGTTTGTTTTCGGATATTTTAAAGTTAGGCCAATTGAAGGAAGCGATTGGAATGGGGATTTCGAAGCTTTGCATTATTTCGTACGAAGGATGCCAACGGACTCGTAGTAAGCAGAGAAACGCATGGGGAATGTACAAAGACGGTGTTTTTGCTCAAAACTTGTCAAAATTAATGAGAAACTTTGAAAAAAAAAATTAATCTGCGGTATCAAGTGTATATTAGAACTACGATTTTGTGCGACAATTACTGGTGAAAAGTGCAAAAACTTACTTGTACCAATCTGTAGCAAAAATAAACCTTAACAAGGTTTAAAATTGCTTAAAAAAAATGTTTCCCCACTTGTATAGGGTCTAAATCTACGTCTATTGATATTTGCCTGGGGCATCCGTTGGTATCCTCCTTTTAATTATACTTTCAATGTAAAAGTTTTGCGAGCAAACGCATCGAAAACTGATTGGATATCGTGCCAGTTCGGACTTCGGAAGCAAACGGATTAAGATCGACATACGACTAATTCCAAATCAGATTAGCATGGATTTGAACGCATTATGATATATATAGGTTCATCTGAAAATTTTTAAATAGGGGTTGTTATTTGGTAGTTTATATTTGTATTAGAACAAATTCATTATTATTTATTATGAAAAGAAGTCTCTTTTATATAGTAAATTATTATATGGTCAAAACATCTGAAAAAAAAACCTTAATCAACAAACTGCTCGATCTCCTTGTTAAGAAATCATATAGAACGTACGAACATCGCGGTTCTACAATTTATTAGATAAATTTAAATGTGATGGTTCTCGAATATACAACAAAGTATGATAAATACCTTTACAAAATAAATTTTTTAAGTTTTCATTGTTGGTGTAATTTATTTTTTGCAACATTTATAAAGAAACAATTTGAATGGAATAATATAAAAAATAATTATTTCAAATAATAATTTACTATTTCTCGGATCTTATGTCACCAATAATGCTGTTCATGAACTTTCATTGCTATAGCATAGAAGATTCAAGATTCAACAACATCGGGCTTAAAAATACTTCTGATGTAAGGTGTGTGTAGTTAATGTTTAAAAAACAACCTTAATGTGCCTTCTTTGGTCGATATATGCTTTGCAAGTTATGTATAATTTTTAAGACAATAGAAATTCTATAGATATACCAAATGGGAGGCTTGTGATAACAGAACCAGTTTCTGCCCACATTGTACAGTGTGTGCTATAAATGCCAGTCAGAAAGGAGTAAAAATAAAAGCATTAATAAATTTAACGTAATCTTAGGAAAATAAGCATATACACAAGTTGAAATGTCAGTGTTTTATTGTCTCATGCATGGTTATGGCTTCGTAATTACATTTACAGAAAGATAAAACGTGCTAGAGCAACATAATCTCGGTACGGATGTAAAATAAATGAACGCTTTTTTTATACATAATCAGAAAAAATCAACCATTTCAAAGTAATTGTTCGATTCCTACTTATTTTATTTGAATATTAAATTGAAAATAGTTACAAGATACCCTGCAAATATAGTATAATAAACAAAAGAGATATATAAAAAAATAATAGTGTAATAACGTCAGTTTCTTGTTTTTTAACATATGAGCATAAAAACTATATACCTACTAATTTAAAAACTGTTGAATAAAACAACGCATTAGGGTGAGAATTCCTTTAAAGCAACAGCAATTCGAGATTGTCATATATTGAGATTACACAAATTAAGTATTAACGCTTTCTTTGAAAACACCAAGATTCGCGTTTCCACACTTATCAATAACTTAATTCTAAATTGTACAATGGCGTGTAGAATATATAAGGAGGCAGTTTTTACTACTGTGTCTATCCAAAAACGGGTAAAATGCTTTGAGATTCAATATTCTTTCAAATTCAGTTATTTTTATAATTTGTAATTAATTACATACAAACGCATAAATTTCATAAATACCATACATTTATATTTATAGCTACGTTTAATGTGCGTAAAGGTGGATTCATATTTTAATAAAAATATCTATTTTAATCGTGAAAATATTTCATAACCCGTTTCTGCAATTCGGTGTACTATTCTATAATCTTAAGCTTTACCAATATTCTTAATACTTTGGTTCGCATTTATCGTCATCTACGCGTATGCCACATTCTGTAAAATCCTTTGTATTGCACGTAGCTTGCATACTACAGTTTTATTATGTTCTATTTCCTTGTCTTTTTCAATTGCATCAGGATTTACGAAAATTGGAAGACCTTAAAAGCGAAGCACAATAGCCAGAAAGCAGAAAACGACTGAGTTGTAAAAAGCACGTATGGTACAAATAATTGTTTATACAATGTTAAAAAATAATGTACAAGTCTTCGATTGTAAATAAATAATTAAGACATTTAAAATCTAAAATTAATTTAGTAAATAAATGGCTTCGGTCTTAAAATCTTGAAATATTTATTTAATTGAATTTTTTACCAGTACTATAAAAACAGTGAAAATTAAACGTGCTTAACACAAAATAGTATTTGAATATGTAGTATTTTTAATACACTATCAGTGCATTTTGAGCATTCTAGTGGATATTGTACTCCTATTGTGCAATTAGTTTAATACATTCATTATCCATATAATTGAATAAAAGTAATGTAATCTCACAGTCAATGCATTTGTGCGGATTATAAAAAGAAATAAAAAATTTTAACATCATTTTAATATTGTGAAATACGCATAAATGCTTGATTTACGCTTGCAATTAAAATTAGAAATTAAAAAAAATAACGATAATTTTACGCTACATTTTCATTTCACTCAAATGCTGTAATTCTCGTGCAACTTGCAAATTATCACAAATGGCAAAATAGTGCACTACAAAAATCATCGCTGCGTAACTATGAGTCATTTTTTATATTTACAATCATATTCTTATTAAGCTACATTTTTGATTGGAACACTATACGTAAATAGGATACGAAAAGTTAGCTCATTGATGAATACCTTTATAATCGTCTCTTTAGAGAAAAAGTGGAACATATAACGTGAATGTGAAAAACCGCATCTTTGAATAAAGGCAATTTTATCGAACATTCCTGAGATCAGAGTTAAGGCATTATTTTGGTTTACAGATGGTCCACTTTTATAGCAATGATATACACACTTAAGAAAGTTATAATTGTGACAATTAAAAGAAATTAAAATTATATTCGCATTTATTCTTTTACTATGCAAAAGAAATTGATCTGTCATTAATCTATGGGTACTAAATAATCGATAAAATTATTCCTAATAAATTAACTGTTTGCCTAAAAGCCACAAATCACATTCACCTTAAAAATTTTCGTTCTCAACATTCATAATTAATGTTGTAAAATTTATGTTACGATAGTTAAAATTCAGACTTTGAAATGCCTAAGAATCTTAAAATTTGAACAAAGGCTCTAATATTTCCCATTTTGAATTATTTCAGTTTTCAAATTTATTGTCAAATTATTTACGTACTTGTACATACGATTGTTAATAAAATAAATAAAATGTCATAAGTACATATTACAGTAAAACTACTCTACTACTCAGTACACAGTTTTCATGTGCCTTTGACAAGTAGGAAAATATTTCCTATTCAAATTTTAAGTTTGGCACATTGTAACTAATGTTCTTTAATAAATCTATTATTAATAATTTTAAGTGCAAATTTATCATTTGCAATGTATTTTTGTCACGAAATAATTTTGAATACGTTCATTATTTTTCTTTTTTTGATTAAATTGTAAAATACTGTGGGTATACGAAAAAATCAGAGCCTTTTTCTACTACATTACAAGTTTGTGTCTTGTTTCTTTGCAATGAACATTTGGCTTATTGAATTAATTTTTAGTATAAAGCTTATAATAATTCACAACATTTTTGCAGGACGAACAATTTTGTTAATACTTACATCGCGTGTATATAACAAATCACCTGAAGATCTATACATGTAAAATCCTTCAGAACACGATCGTTGACAGTTCAATAGGATCACAGTTAAGAAAAGTCGTATTAAATAATTGCAATACAAACATTAATCTAATGTAACTGTTATACATTCAAATTTATAAACGCTAAAATCTTCAAAAGAAGATTACTCGAAAATGTTCATTATCTAACGCACGTCTAAAGTACAACGAAGTTACAGCTAACGTATAAGAGACGAAGTTATGATGTGTAACGATAATGTACACAGTAATGTGAACTACAAGACTCAGTCAAAAAGTTTGCGTAAGATTATATCTATATCAACTATACTGATAAACGATAAGGTTAAATTAACAGACATTCGAAAAGTCTGATGAGGATATTTGAAAATTCCTTGCTTTTCGAAATAGTATTGTCATGAAACGTTATTAAATTCCTTGTTAATACTATAGAAAATCAGTAACGATATCGAATGCAAATCCTCTTTTTGATCATCGACATTATAAAATATCAATATATATTTTTATCAATGATTTGTTAAATATCTTTCGTGCAAGCATCTAAAATGATCGGGCACTCTTTTTGCTCATACTACCAAATCGAAATCCAATTCCAAAGTCAAGGCAACACAGCACGTCACAGAAAACTTTTTTTGGTATCCGCACCAATCATCCCATTCACACACGACACGTGCGATTGTTCAAAGGTTCATAGCAAAAAGCAAGGATCAGATGACAGTGTCCTGATAAGCGGGCGGTCCGCTAAGTACAAACTGCCTCTGGCTCTGCCTGACTATGTCCGTCCTACTCGGGACCTGCGGCGTCGCCCTCACCCCGTGATAATTGCTGTAGCTGGAACGGGCGCTCGCCGGTCTGTTGCCGTAGAGCTCCTCGAGATCCTCGCCGTTCAGGCTCTGCGTGCTCGTCTGCTGGAAGCTCGGATTGCTCTGGCCCTGCCACTGCATCGTATTGACCACCGGCTCGGCCTGCGCCCCCTGCCAATTGTCCGTGAGATTGCGGGTCGAGCTCGCGCTCTCCCAGTTGGTCTGGCCGAGATTCGGCGCCATCGGGGGATAGGCGGCGACTGCCGGCGTCTCCGGCGCGCTCGTCGTCGTCGACGTCGTCCAGATGTTCGGCGAGGAGGCAGCCATCGCCATCGTGTCCGGCTGCCAGTTTGGATTGCCTGCGGATAACGAATGAATACACGATAAAATCGTCATTCTTTAAAGAGAAAGCTTAAATTCTTGGGCAAAAGGATCATTTACCAGGTGGCCTCTCGCGATCCCAGTGTCCAGATATCCGATCGTAGTTGAGCGTCCCATGGGACAGGGAATTGACGTTCTGATTGGTCAGATTGCTATGGATCGGCGGCGTATTGGCGTAGAGACTCTCCTGGTGCTCCATGATCCTGTTGACGGGATTCTTGCGTCTGGATTGACGTACGGAACTGCGCCTGCTCGAGCGTCGCGTTCCGTCGCGCGATATCACCGAGCGCCGCTTGACTCGTCGCGGTGTCATAGGCTTCGGCGACACGCTGTCGTCCTGGATAGCTGGTGGCTCCGGTTGCGAGTACTCGATGCTGTACAACGGCCTAGGCTGCTTTTTCTTCTTCTTCTTCCTAATTTGTACTGCGGGAGCAGCAGGGGAAACATACAAATGATACGTCAGTTTCATACGGCGGCTTGCTCGTGTGGTTTTGGTTGCTTTCGGGTTTTTTTTTTTTTTT
>UELU01074824.1:0-10654 GCA_900490025.1 Megastigmus dorsalis | reverse complement strand
TTTTTTTTAGAAAAGAAGTGGAGTTTTCGGTGGTTTTTGTATGACTTTGATGCATGGGCGTATGCCGCTACTGAAATCTAGCTTTCGATGTGTTGATCATTGAATAAAATATTTATAAGGTTCTAATAAAGGTAATTTAAAATGTAAATAAGAAATTTAAAATCGTCGCTTGGTACAGGTAATGAAGTCATTGCAGTATAAGGTATCAAAATAAAAAATTTACATTTCTGAGCAACGATTTGATCTGATATAATCATCTACTTGCATGTTATTTGGTTTCCAATTGATCTTATATAAAAGAATTTTTGCATTTCAAATTTTCAAATTCTTAAAGAATAAGTTTCAAAAATGTAAGAGTTTGTTTAATAAAAAAAAAACTATAAGTTTAATTTAGATTATAAGAGCAAGTATAGACTAAATTTCAGTAATGATTCAGCATAATAACTTCAAAAATAATAAACATCGATATAAGAAAAAGAAGCGAATACGAATAGAAAAAATTGATTTTTAAATAAATTCGCTTATAAATTAAATTAAGAATAATGGTTCTAAATTTATTTGCTAATTACTAACGGTGCAATTAAAAAACACCCTTAAATAACCCAAAAGATTAATTAAACAGTGTTCACCAGAAGACCAGTGTTAAAGATAGGAAGAAAATAAAGTGAAGGGTTAATAAATAAAAAAGCAAGCATAATGTGTATTTTGAATATTGCACTTTTATTTCTCCACCACAAAGCAAATTCTTTTTTTTAGCTTATATATTGTGTGTATTATTACAGAACATTACAAAGAAATGGAATTGACTTTAAATTATGCATTATTGTCTACTTAACATAAAAAATGATGAAATCATGAATCGAATATATATAAATATATATAACTATGTATGAGCTGAAGAACACATATGAGACTAAGAAATAAATTAAATTATACAAAAAAGCTAGAGATTAAACAGTAAAGGAAATCACGATAAAATCTAAGTTTGTAACCTCTCGCAATGAGTCTTAAGAAATAAAATTATAAACTTATGACTGACAAGATATGAATCTCGTTTCTTTTTTAGGCGTGGAACACATCTTTCTTTTGCAGTATAAAACTTTTAAACAGTCCATAGCACCTGTTTTGAATGAAAAGTAATAAAAAAGGCAGTTCCACGAAAAAAAAGGAAATCATTTATAACATTTACGCAAATGCAATCAACGACAGTCTAAGAAAGTGATGTTTTAAGGCAAGGAACACACGACTGCACTGAAATTAATCTCCTTGAACATTGTTTTTGAAAGTGTGCAAAATGACACATTTGGTATAAAAACATTAGTGAAAAATTTAATTTACCAATATTTTATTATTACGTTTGTATCAATGATGAAAAATCAATTAAAGAGAAATGAATTAAGCTGGAATTGAAATTCTACTCTATGTTTTCTTATTCTTTACCCAATGCATATACCCGCATTACACCCGCTTACGTAACCAAACACAGTACAGTAGTAAAAACTAATTTCATTGCAGTACTCTCATAAACGTTTGTTTATGAATCTACGGAAAGAATATAAATATTATATAGCACGTCAACTCGACAGGCAGTATACATATATGTTCTACCAAGAATGAAATAACATCTTTGATGGAAATAAGTCGCAAAAATTTATCCAAAATAGAGAATTTACATCTTCTCGCGATTATAAATTTCTCACCAAGATCGTGAAAACTTTTTCCCAAAAATATATTTCCATCAATAGACAACTACACTATCAGTAAGTCACTTGTTTTGTTATATGTTTCAAAAAATCGATAGAACCGAATAGATATTTCGTTTGACACGCGCAAACAAAACGCATTCGTCACGGCTTCTTCTCGTAGCTTATCTACGTATCACAGTCTATCAGTGCGTTATCGTATCTTTTCTTTTTTTTTTTTTTTTTTTTTGTTAAGTCTATTCGTGCGACGGACGCGTCGTTGTGCCCCTTTTGAAAAACGCTCTGCTAGAAACGTTTGTACTGTACGCTTTTTTAGGTCATTCGTTGTCTTTTTCGTGAAGGCGAATCAAGTATAAAATTGTTCTTTTATTAAAATATAAATATTTTTTTTGGTCAGTTTAGCGTTACTCTTTTACTAATCGTTACTCCGAAATTTCTCAATTTTTATTTTTCTACGTTTAATTTATTAAGATCGTATTATGCTTTTCCGAAAATATGTTTCATTTCCGCGATAAATTTGTATATTTTATCAAATAAATTTTTTATCAAAAAACTCCTTTGAGTGATTTGTAGTATAAAAAAGGCACTTTATAAAATACCTCGATACAAAAATTCGTTTGGCCTTTCTTTACTAAGAGCGTATGTACTTTGAAAATTCGATTTTTTTATGCTTCGTTTGTATATGTATATATTCATTTGGCAAGTTCAGGAATATACAGTTTCCATTGACACGTGTACTATTGTATCATCTAATTTCTCTCTTCTATATACCGAACAATATCAGATCATTCCTTTGTCACCGGTTAAGATTGAAGGAAATACTGTTCGAAATTGACTCGATTAACACGCACGTTTTTCTGCTTTAAATAGCTTTGATTTATGTGAACTGGACTCTTGTTTACAGTTTTAAAGATAAGTCTTCAAAATTAAGTAACAGATTTGTTCAAACTAAACGAATTTAAAAAGTACTTAAGAATCTACTAAAATTAAGGGAAAAAACTAATCAACATTTACACAATGTTTGCAAGACAATAACATTATATAATCGGTAAATTTCGTTTTCAATTCAATGATACGAATAGTAAAAAATAGAAATTTAAACCGAACTTTTTTTGTAAAGACGCATTATGTCTCTAATTAGAATTTGTCCAATTCGAGTTTTACTCTAAAACTTATAGACTATATACTTTTATTTTAAACTATTTAATAAATTATAACTTATACTATAAAAAATATAATAAAAGTGAACTGATGAAACAAATTTAGTATCTATATAACAAGATAAACACGAAATTCTAATAAAAAATAATTTAAAGTAATAAAACCAAAATTGTTAATTTAAAATTATTTAGTTGGACTTGTACAGAAAAAAATCATTCAGAAATAAAATGTTCAAATTTTCAAAATTTCAATAAATTCTATCTCATACTAATAAAAAGAATTTCAAAACATTTACCTCTTTCAAATTCAAATTTAATAGCCATACTAATAAATGATTTTTCGAATAAAATAGATTGGAATAATCTGTACTGTTTATCGTAATTTTCTATACAACGACAGAAATTTCTGAATGATTTTATCGTTCATCCTGTCCACACCTAACACCTAACGGATCAGTGCAAACATCTTAGTTCGTGCACCAAAGTTTCATTGTAAATTACTTTTCCAGAACTAAACGAAACGTTACGAAAGCTACCCCGTACGCCATCCCTGCCAATTAGTGAAGAAACTGAGACAGAGACGACGTGCAGCTCTACTTCTCCAAAGTCCGAAGCCTCTCTGTGACAAAGCCGAAAAAGCACGACAATGAAACCAACATCTAAAGACACCGAGATAGTGAAACAAACGCGCGTCGCGTCCGCGAGTCTCTCTCAATAGTTATTGACGAACATGGACAGTGGCCTGCCGTCGCCGCGCCGTCTGGCCTGTCTGTCCCTCGCGTCCTCGCGTCGATCGCCGCTCGCGTCGTTCAAGCTCTGCTCCTCCATCGAGAGTCGCGGATCCGAGTGAAACGATCTGAGCCTGCCTGCCTGAGGCTGCTGTTGCTGTTGCTGTGGCTGCGGCTGCGGCTGCTCCCGAATGTGATCCGCGTACACCCTCGGCCTATACGAGTTCCTGTTCTGTCTACTGTTACTGCCTGTGTTCCCCGCGTTAGCCGTCCTATTGAACTGCCTCGTTCTCAGCAGTGGACTGTAAGTGATCGGCGGCGTCTGTCTGCTAACGTTCCTCTGATAGTACCTCTGCCGATTGATGCTCAAATTCGGCGTGTGAGCCTCGAGCGAGTCATAATCGAAATGTCTCTGCTCTGTACTCGGTATCTGATCTATCGGATTCGAATAGTCCGCGTAATCTAAGATCTGTCGGTTATTGTTGTTGTTGTTGTTGTTGTTGTTATTGCGTCTAAAACTGGCTGTGTCGTTGGTGTCGTTGGTCAGTCCAAGATTGTCAGCGTGTCTCGGGATGGCTTTAACGCGAGACGGTGGCGGTGGTAGGGGCACTTTCTTAGACGGGCCGTGACGCTCGCTCGTAGGCGGCTGTGGCGGTGATATTAGCGTGGTAGAAGAAGAGCGATGCGAGCCCGAGGTGGTGCCCGTGTTGGTGGGATAGTAGTAGCTTTCGCTGGTGGCGGAATGTTTGTTATGCGTGTAGGCGGGCGGCGGCAGAGCCGAGTAGCTAACGTACATGGGATGCAGCGGCGTGTGGCCCGCCATGCCAAAGTCACCACCTCCGACAAAGTCAACTGCAAAAGGTTCATTAGCTTGCTTTTAGTTGTCTTTTTTTCCTCACCCACCTATAGCCATCTTTCATCTTTTTTATTCGCTCTCTTCTCTTTTGCAGGGAGGTACTCTCTCTTGTTTTTTTATTATTATTTATTTTTTGCATGTTCATGGAAAAGCTCGAGGATTCAGTGTTCGCTTGTCTTCATTGAGGCAGATTTGAGATTGTATTGCGAGATAGTATATATAATATATATGAGAAGGCGCCATAGGCTCTTTTATCAAGCGAAGTCGGTCATATTTTGGAGAAGTCTTCAATGTTATTCAATGCTGTAAGGTTCTTAAGTTTTGATAAGTGGACGATCAAACGGAATTGCGCTCTGACATCTTAAACTCATTTTATATTCTTGTTTGTTGTAAATGAAAAAATTATAAAATAAATTAATTCAGATTTTATTAAAGTTTGTGTGTTGAGAAATTCGTCGAACCCCTTTGATTACTAAACTCAAGAAGTATGTATACTGTGAAAAATGACTT
Source organism: Megastigmus dorsalis (assembly GCA_900490025.1). Classification (NCBI taxonomy): domain Eukaryota; kingdom Metazoa; phylum Arthropoda; class Insecta; order Hymenoptera; family Megastigmidae; genus Megastigmus; species Megastigmus dorsalis. The sequence continues at coordinate 5,697 of UELU01074824.1, read as the reverse complement.
GTTAATTTCAGTTTTAGCAACCATGAAATTCTAAACAGGTTAATATATAAAATATTATAAACAGAAAAATACAATTGCACCCTAAACTATATTACTACTATTTATAAGCGTTTATCCGGTTTAATAAAAAAATATAATCATAATAATCAAATAGTCTAAATTATATTATATCACCATTAAGAACACCTAAAGACTCATCTTTTTTTAAAAATTAGATTGTACACAAGTTTAAAAAATGAAACAAAGTAATTTCTCACCTTATAAATCAAATGAATAATATTGAACATCAAGCTTCAAAATATGATCACTTAGATACAAAATAAGTATAATAAAAACAGTTATTGATAATATATTTCCATTACTATAAAACGTATTTAGGACAAACTAAATAGAAGCAAAAGAAATCTATATAAGTAATTTTCTACAACAATGCACACATGCTCAGTATTGATTCCTTAAAGTTTTCCATGAATTGACTCATACATTCCAAGTTTCTCTAATAGACTCATACATTCACTAACAAGCTTTTACAAATGATACGTATAATATAAAAAATATTTTCAACAATCTAGTTTATCATATGCAGAATAAGCAGCAATTTCATGTCAAGATCTTTTAAGTTTTTATAAAACTAAAATTAATTTGCATATTCCTTTAAATAATACAAAAAAAAATTACAACCAAACATTCATTTATATCATTTTTGTTAAATTTCATACTTCAAATAAAAAACTACCTAAAAGAAAAATCTAAAAATGAATAACAAATCTTAATATTTGCTCAATCGACTAAATACCTAAAATTTTTTATTTTTTGTTATTATATATACATTAAGCAAACAACATTCATTCATTCGATGCGTTTTACCATGCAGATGAGCTTTTTAGTGCAAGCCACTTACCAGAATGGAGGGTCAAATCCACCAATGAAATCAACTGTAATCGATAACCCTTTTTACAAGTGACATTACCAAAGTTAAATAAGAGAGTTAGTTTCCGCGATTACCAGTGATCATTACGAAATAAGTAAAATGTTATCTATGTAAGTGTGTGTTTTTATGGCTCATTCGTAAGCGTCATTCACCCGTTAGATAGTTTGTGATTTTTCTACCATAAAGGTGTGGATCTTATGTGAATCAGTGAATCAAAGCTTATTCAATCAAATATGTAAAATAAGGCTTCAAATTGTTACTTACAGCTGTCGTCTTCTTCCAGGAAAACTCTACTCAAGCAAATTCCACCGATGACCGCCATGACCTACGAAAATTAATAATTTTTATGAGAAACACAATATTAAAAAAGAAAATTAAATAACAAAAAAAGTACTATTTTATTAAAAATATAAAATTCAATGTAAAATATTTTTAACGATGAAATAAAAATAAACTAACCGCCAGCAGACATTGGGTCGATGAGTGTAATACTTCAATGACTTCATAATCTAAAACACAACCTGTCACCCTATCAGGTCGAACAGGCCTGTAAACGTCTGGCCTATCTGGTACAGTATTGTTATAATATGCTTTGCATCCTGGCCCATTGATTTGCCACCAAGAAAAACTACCAGTGCCTAAATTTAATAGGTCGCTATTCTAAAAGTTGAAAAACAAAATAAAAATTAATTATGAAGACTATTATTGTAATAATATTGTGGTATAGTAATACTACAATTAATCTACGACTCTAAACTACTTTTAATTTTTTATATGATTGTTTTTAATCTATTTAGAACATTTAAAGATGCAATATATTATTTTATTAGTAAAATCAAAAATATCGTGACTATAACAATACAAAAAGATTTATCAATTGGTGAGATCGCGCAACTAGAAAAAATAAATCTTCATAGTTTTGTTTACTATGCAAACAAGGCCGTTACCGCAGCTCCTCATGGAATTAACCGATCAAAGACGAAACGCACGTATCGCCGTCAATTTCACAACACCAATTCAAAAGCCTTCGCAGCGTAAAAAAAAGTGGAGCAACGAGCAATTAACATTTATACATGGACAGAGATGAGTCCGATGGAATCGCGCGATTCGAAATGTCCACACAACGGTTCAAGTAACCAGAGGTCCTCGCCGTGCTTATGACTCACCTTATCCAAAACTCCGGCGCTGAGATAGAAGCATGTCAAAAATACGTTCCAACCCAGCCACAGCAAGTTCCAAACGCAGTACTGAAAGCGAGAAGAGAGCAAATGATGAGAGACTTGATTGGATTCATTAACAATTAGAACGCGGCCGCATATATTGTGCCTAATGTCACTAGTCCACGGAGAGACTCCGTTTCGCTTCCTTAAGTGAAATGTGACTAACTCTCTAGGAATGCCCCCAAAGCGGGTCAATGGACTGCAACAGGAGTCTGGATGGGACTTGTTGCGCCGCGCGCTGGATTTCTCACGCTTTTTGTAAATCGTCGCTTCTTGTACTAATGACTTTGAACGACTTTTATAACATTTAATAAAGATAAGACTTCACATTAGGTTTTCATTGAGACCTATTACTTATTTGAAAACAAAGTGAGATGTTCATTAATGAACGCGCGTGTGTGTGAAAATTCACGTTTATGCGCGCTTAAGTAGTAATTTATACTAATACCAAACTTGTGTAAATTAAATAACATAACAATTGTAAAATACCCAACATTATAACATGTCTTCTCATCTAAGTTAATCAAATACCATGTGTCAGAAAAAAATACTAGAATTTTCTTTAATGTAGGCAGTTATAGATAAATGAATATTTTTTTTTATTTTATACTTTAAATCATTTTTAATAAAAAAAAAATTGTTAAATCATATTTTAGAAATAATATCATGATAATATTTTTATTTAATTTTATTTTGATTTCTTATGAAATTTTCTCTATTGAATCCCAAATTCAAATTTTTTATCTAGTCAGGTAATTGAACCTATTATTACAACGGATAACTATCTTACAATCAGCATCACACTTGCAAATAAGGTGAACTGAATCTGGTTCACTGTTTGGAAAGATAATTGAGAGAAAGTCACATCACTTGATATGTTTTACTTAAGTTTTCACTTGGCTACTATAGCCATTCTCTTACGTATGTTAAATACTTACTGATATGATATATTTAGGTCGATATTGGAAAGCTCCAAAGAATCCAAGAATAACAAATATTATGTTAAAAAAATTGACCAGTATCGGCACCCACATAAACCCCAGGAAGTCGAACACTTGCCGCTCTATAGTTGTTATCTGTAAAATATAGTACAATGCAATGTGAAATAATTTAAAATAAATTACACTTTATAATATAACAGATGAGCACGTAAAAAACTTTCTTATGTATATAAAATAATTTATGAAAATAGAAAAACTATTTGTACTGCAAAAAAGACAAAGTCTTGTCTCTAATAGTTCAATTCATTAGACGGTCTTAATTCATGGCAATTACTCTGCAGTTTACCCATTCCCTCAATTGTCTCAAAAATTAAAAACTACTTTAATAACTCATAGTGCCAAATTCCATCTATAAATTATACAAAAATGTGAAGCTATTTATAAAAATATACTTTTTTATTTAAATGCAGTAAATAAATCAGTTTTAAATTGTATATTTAATACATTACTTATTACTTGAATACAGCATAAAACTATTTATTACTCCCAAATAGCTTAAGTTATATAAACTAAATTCAGTTCTACTGAAGTATTTTTAAATTTTATGCTGATGAAAGAATTTTATAGGAATAAAAGAAAACCACATTCCTTCAATATTAAAAACTTTTAGAAAGTTATATTATGTAAAAATGAAATAATTAAATCTGAGCTGCACTTAAATACTATAAAAATTAATAATATTAAATTAAAAGTCTTTACTAATGACTAATACTGTTTGTAATAACATAATTAATTTCTGTTAAAGAATAGAAAAACATATTAAAACATATTAATTTGTATCAGTCCACTCCTTTTTATACATCAAAACTTGTTAATTGAAGTATACTTGCAATTGATAATCTTACATGAAGTAATTAAAAAAATGAAGGAAAAAAGAAACAGGAAATTCACGTGGATGAAAAATCTTACTTACTCACATATATAATTACTTTTTTTAACAATCATAAAACCCAGTAATTTACAGAATAAACATTTGTAGAATATATCAAAGTTAAAATAATATCTTTTACTTATTATCAGGATTATTAAGTGATAATATAAATCAGTATGAATCACATTCTAATAAAAAGTAATTTAACATTTGATACAAATGAGATATGATTTTTTTAAATCTAAATATGAAAAAATGAATCTTTTTTACTTGAATTTATTATTTAGAAATATATTTATATTTTATTACACCTTATAAAATTTAATGCTTATATTGGTGAATAGTTTGGGTAAGTACAACTTTCAATATATATGTCATAAAATAATAATTCAATTTCATCACAAAATATAGATAATAATTAATATAAAACCTTAAAATTTATATCTACTTATAGATATGATGTTAAGGAAATAGAAATAAGTCACTTAGTAGAAGATAATAAAAAACAAAACCTGTTTCGCATTCATCAAAGTTTTCCAAGATTGCATGATTCAGAATGAATCAGACAGTGAATAGAAGTAAAATGAATTTCAATCCATAATAGTAAATGATGGTCACAGATTTTGAATCATGATGAAAAACGTTTAAAATTCAAGTCATATCGAGCTATAAAATTACTTCCTCAATGTTTTTGATGCAATTATTCTTGGCATCTTTTTTCCTTATCAAAAGTTTGTTTGCTCTTTTACAAAATTACAAATTATTTATGTCTTTCACTCATTTATTACTGTAGTTTTATTTGTTTTTCTTTTAATTATGCAATACAAATTATGCAGTACAATTAATGCAGTAAGTAGAATTTAATCTACTATAAATACTGTGTTTAATTTATTCACTCTCCTCATAGTTACATTTACAATTTCTTGAACCATTTCCTTTTCTCATTCTTAAGTTCACGCATACATCAACCACAATTATACAGTGCTCATAGGCTCTTTACTGTTTCATGAATGGATCCCAGTTCTATGGACTAGCTTCTCTACAAAAAAACTAAGCCTGACTAAAATAGCACTATCCGAATGAATACCAAAAATATTTGGTCCCTATTTACTCGTACTAGTACAAGCCTATCACAAAACAAAGGCCATCAAAACAGGTGCAAGCTGAAGTGCAACAAAAAATGATTCATTTAAAGAAAAAAATGGTAACTCACGAGCTGCAGAGTGCATATCGTCAGCAGAAAGTGCCTCTTGCTGCAGAGTCCCATGTCATCTGTCCTCGTCTACGTCGTCGTCCAGCGCAAATATATCTCAGACCTTCGTCGTCTTCGGGACTCCCAGGACGACGGCTAATCGTCGCCGTTGAGTCTCCACCAACGCGACATCGGTGCCACACGGCATATCACTCGGTCGCACGTTTCTTTCTTCGGGACCATATATACACACGCACTTATTGCTAACGATCACACCGCGAACAGTTTTAGCTGCTGCTGCTGCACCGCCGATGGCCGTTGCGATGCGTCGTCGCCATTTTCTCTCTATTCCTATATTGCGTTGAGAGTTGAGACGTCGTGAGTATATCCGCGTACGCTGGTCTTACATATATACACCGAGACTGTCTACCTACCGGCTCTACCCTATACCTTTGGTCTCTCTTTCTCTCTCTCTCTCTCTC
>UELU01074804.1:0-10114 GCA_900490025.1 Megastigmus dorsalis | reverse complement strand
CTTTTGTTGTGACTCGGTAAGGGGGCGTGGCCTATATACGAATTTGCTCGGGACCCATACCGTGATGGTATGGATTCCGAGCAAACACGGTACACCGGCGTCCAGTGCTATACTTGTACCGTAGATAGTACTAGATTGGTAGAGGATAGTACTGTCAGAGCACGCAGTTGTTACGTTTATAGTACTACGTACTGCCATGCGAGATCTGTAAAATTTTATACGGTGTTGGTACGTCTTGCGCACTAGCATAGTACAAGAAATTCATATGCTACGATAGCAACAACTGGCCGTGCGATAATCGCATGATTTTTCTCTCCGTGTATGATTCTGCCAACGCACCTCGGTCGCTAACTAGTCTAAATAAGTTAAAATAAGAAAAACAATTGATTTAAGCAATGAGCGCAGAATAAAAATTAAATTGCGTATATTAATGAGAATTTGTTTGTTAACAATAACACAGGCCCACAAAAAAAAAAATTCCTGCCCGGTAGAGCAGACCACGTGAATTTAATGATTTTGGGGTCGCTGAATCCGAATCCGTGATCCATTTGACCCGGTCACGTCAGGGTCAATGTCAGGACAAGATCAAATTTAGAAAATGTATCGTATTATTCAGGTATTTCGTGTAGTAAACTATATAATTTCGTTAAAACGCGCCATGAATTCCATGTATTTTTTTCCCGCTGAAAACAAATCCACAACCCGATTAACCCCTACGCGTCAGAATTTTTTTCTAACCGCAAGAAATACCTCAAAATCCACCAAAACCATCAAATACATTGCTTTATCTGCAAAACTATCTCTAAAATCCAATAACCACGCAATCCTACGACCCTTAGATACCTCAGGACCTTACCTCAATATCCCCATTACCCAATAAAATCCGATTATTCCATAACCCGATAACTCCATAACCTAAGACAATCTGCTTTTCCTTGCTCTTCTATCCTCAAATGACCTGTGAAGTGGATTGCGTTTGCGCTTTTTACTATTGACAGTGTTCTCTCTTTTTAATGTTCAACATAAGTCAGACATCATATGTGCATTCTACCCACCCTGATAACATCTTTCCATTTCCTTCATATGTTGATGAAAGCGTTCTCCTTGTTCTTCGCTGTAATTCCCAAGATTTTGTGGGAAGTTATCAAGATGCGAATCGAGAAAATGCAACTTGTAACTCATAAAACAGCCCAATTTCTCATAGTTTTTGAGCATTTCGACTACCAATTTCCTGTAGTTTCCACTCTTGTGATTACACAAAAAATTTTCAACTACGCTTTTAAAGTTCAGCCATGCAGCTCGTTTTTTCTCGGAAATTGTGTTAACGAATGATTCATCCCTTAATAACTTAAAATAAGTGAAACATTGTCCTTCCTTATCCAAAGCTTTTACATATCGTTTCATTAAACTAAGTTTTATGTGCAAAGGAGGAAGGAGAATCTTTGAAGGTTCAACCAAGGGTTTGTTTATGATGTTCATAGATCCAGTTAGCATTGTTACTCGAGCTGGCCAATCATTCTTAGTATAATGACTACTGCGACTGTCCCACAGGCACAGAAAGCATGGAAACTTCGTGAAACCAGATTGCTGACCCAGAATTAGTGTGAGTATCTTAAGATCCATAAATCTGCCAATTGTGTTCTGTGTTATTTAAAGTGTGAGTATCTTAAGACCCATAAATCTGCCAATTGAGTTCTGTGTATTTAATCTTATTCAAAACCATCTCAATATTTTCATATTTTTCCTTAAGCGTTACCGAATTGGCTACGGGTACAGGAGCATACACATTTGTATTATATAATAACACTGCTTCGAGGCTTCTTTAGAGGAATCGATAAACAGCCTCCAATCATTGGGTTCGTATATGTTCTCTTTTAACTCATTCATGAGACCATAAACATCATTGCAATACACCAAGTCTCCTTCTTCACTAAAGTATTTTCGGAAAGGCTCATCTCTATTACGATAAAATGAAACTTTCGTTCCTTTAGAGAGCATATTTCTTTCTTTTAGTCTTGAAGCTAGCAATTCTGCTCCGTCTTTTGGCAGCGCAAGGTCTCTGACTAAATCATTCAGATCACCTTGATTGAACGTCCGTATTGTGGTATCTTTTTCTGTCGGTACATACTCTTCCTGACCTTCATCATCATTATTACTTTCATCATTATTCTAATCTCTCTTATTATTCTATTTTTTCTTCTTCAATGTCTTCTTTGTCTACTTTACCATTAATTCACGGTATAATCTTATTTTCGACGATCTTTACACTTTATAGATGCTTTTATTTTGCTTTATACTTCTGTATATTTTATATGTAATCAATTAATTTTTATTTAATACATATAAGCTCGTGTTGAGTTTCCGGGTGTTGCATCTGTAGTAGAAAAAAAATATGACAATTCAAGATGCTTTTTTACGCTTGATACATATGTATGGCATACATACTGAGTAAATCATGCAAGTAGCAATTCCATAAGTCATGGATAATCGTGGTAATGAAAAATCCTGCTACCTCAGAGAACACTGGAGATGGTGACACTGCTTCATAAGAAGATGTTTGGAATGATCCACTTTCCAATTCTCTGAGGTAACGAAACTAGCGACGGCGCGCTGCCCTGCAGGTGGGCGGTAGGGAGTGAGGATGAAGCCGGAGTGTGTCCGACAACGAGTTGACACTGTCCTCGTCAAAGTCGGAAAGCCCCCACACTTAGTCCTAGGGGGTCATCACCCCTAGGCCGGTGGACTCACCCGCGATAGGAACGGGATCCCTACAGCGTGGATTCATTAATATTACCATAGCAAATTTAAATGCTTTTGAAAATTCGACAGGTTCTGAAGGAAACTCAAACACACACACACTTGTATTCGGAACGCTGATAGCTACTGCTATGTTTGTGGAGAGTTTAATTTTAAAAAGAACTTAAGAACTTTTTCCGCAAAATTGCAAGCAATATATCAGCAATGCTTTGGCTGTGTAGTGAATCGAGAGGATAAAATCTGGTTACTATCAGCTATTTGTAGTGGTAGGAAAACAATGTTCCAAACAAATTCTCATTAATATACGCAATTTAATGTTTATTCTGCGCTCATTGCTTAAAGCAATTGTTTTTCTTATTTTAACTTATTTTATACGTTTCTAAATCGTAAACCAATTATTTATTGAAATATAAATTACTGAAAATTACGCTGTAAACAACACATGTGTTGTTAAAAAATTAAAAGTCTCTAAAAATAAACATTCGATAAATAAAAATAAAATATAAGTACGTAAAATTATGCCTCAGACATTATTTTTGGATATGGCATGGCTAATTTTAACATAATTTATAAAAATATATGTATTTCTAAATAATTTGACTACTCCTAAAAGTGTACCGAAACACAATACTAATGGTTTAAATTCCTGGGTCGATTATAAATTTTCATTTGTGCAAATATTGCAGAGCACAAACTAAAAGGTTCTATGCATTTCTTTGTTTTAGTTTTATTAGCAAATAATAAAAATATTGGCTGTCTCTACTCTACTCCAGAAAAACTATAGCATAAAATATTTATAATAATTTAAGTTTAAAGCTATTGCGCTTAATAACTCATATAAACTATATATTGTAACGTGTCGGATTGTCGCATGTTAATTGCACGAATACGTCATAATAAAAATGCCTAAGAAGGCAAACTAAGCAGCCAGAAGGGTTGGGATGTCCCTCCACCTTTCGACTCGGGCCGTTAATCTTAGAAAACAATTATTTATTTTTTATTTCTATTTTTTTTTACATATGCGCAACTACGCGTCGTCGAGCACCGACCTCTTCTTTCAGCATCAAGATCGACCGAAAGAAGAACTCGCTGCATCCAACTAATACACCGCAGCTCCAAGATGCCTAAGATCAAGCAGATCGGAACAGCGGATAAATGCCTAAGCTAAGCATTTCAATTCTTTTTATAGTTCTCTTTACTTCTATTATTTTTTTGCCTCCACGTCAACTCAATTTTTCTACAATTATAATTTAGAATACACTCGATTTTTAATGCCTCAAAGGCTCCGAGTGCCTTTTCCGGCCATTTATGCAAGAAAGCGTGATAGGCTTTTCAATGCCTCGCTCTTCTTGCCTATGAATTTCAATTCATAAATCAGCCGGAAAAGTCTATAAAATATTGCCTGTAAAGCACCTTATAAGCTCTAGTATCTCAGCAGAATATTTCGAAATTCCAAATCTATGGAAAATTCCAAGGAGAAATACTTTTAGTGCCTGTGCTTACAGAAAAAGAGAAGACGACGTTGGAGCAAGAGAAAACAATCGAAAAGACAACAATATTCCGATCTGGTCCGACCTACAGCGCGCCAATCAGAGGGCGACGCGAGGAGAGCGCGTCGGATGCCGCGAGCCTCGTCGGACTCGCCGACGCTTGCCTCGAGGACTTCTCTACTGGCTGTTTAACTGGAAACATCGCTTCTTCAAGTCTTCCGCGCTGCGTAATTGCCTGTTTGATTCGCGTAAAAGTTCCCTTCGCGAAGTGTATAAGCGCCCGTGCCTTTGTACTGGCAGCGCTCGTTCGCATTGTTTTTTTTCGGTTTGAACAGTTTAAATTAAAATATTGTTTAATATTGGTAATTGCACTGCCTCGCTTTTCCAGGCCCGGTGCCTACTTAAAATCACTGAGATACGAGTAGGAGCTACAATACGGTAGGAATTGCCTAACGCGTGTAATTAGTTTTGTTTTAAATTCAATTCAATAAATTATTCATCGACTACGTTGAGGCTCGTAGTTTAGCGCTAGAGTGCCTTGCGTCACGCGCGTTTTTAGTATCTCCGAACAAATAAAACTCCGTTTGCTCGCGTCCGAATTGTACGCTCGAGGGAGGTGGAGCAACGCTGCATTTGGTGAGCCAAGTAACTCGAGTATAGCGAGAGCGATTAGCGTGCCTCTTCTAGGCAAATATTGGATTAAATTAATATTAATTTTGAAGTAAAACTAGATTCAACTGTCGAGCCACTTAATTGTATAACGTGCCTTCGACAGGCTTCTTTGGATTGCGCACGGCGCACATATTGTTACTATATTTTGTAATACCATTAGATTGCCTATTAAAAGGAACCATTGTTGAAATTTGAGTTTAAAAGAAGGTGTCAGCGTATTTATTTATCTCAGATTTATTTTTAGTTACTGAAAAAATTCTTTATTTGTGTGTGTGAAAGTGCCTGTCCGTAACCCGAAACTCAGTTCGAAAATCGAACGTCTCTGAGGCCGTCCGACCTCACGACTCTGCCTCTGGCTAGTCGAGCTTAGATATTTTTTGAGATGTTAGATTCAAATCAATTAATCGAGTGGCACTGCTCGAACGCTAAGTTAATATAGAATTTAATCTTAATAATCAGTGCCTGGTGCCCTTAGTTCGAATCTGCCTATGCGGATAAATATCAAAAATATAATAAAAGTCAGCTGCCAGAACTTTGACGGCGAGCTGATGGCATCCTTTCTTATTTGCCTTTTGTTAGTGTACGCCGGGAAATTATTAGGCCTCTCCCACGCCTAAATAAATTCCCCCGTTACAATATATATAGTACCGCATTTTCAGGGCATGTGCGATGCCATCGGGTGAAAGCGGGAAAAACGGAAACCCTTTTGGCAAAACTGTCTGTTTCACCCAATGCGCTTGGTAGATATCGATCTTTTAGATTGGGGTAGATAACATAGGAACATAAGGGAAAAATCCTTATGTATCTACTATAGATCTTATTAGTATCTTTAGTTTTCAGTTTATAAATTTCAAAAATTCTACCGTACCAGTAAAGGCGCACGACCAGTAAAAATAAGTGGTAGATGATAGATTTTCAAGCTGTATTTCGCGATAAGTATTGGAGTAGTGCAGCACAATCAAATATTCGACGTGAATTGGAATTCGACTACTATCGCAAGGAAAATGGGTTTACTCGAGGGAAATATTTCACACGCATATACAACAAAGTAACAATGCTGGATGATGTACCTAATATGATAGATATCGTGAAAAAGTTTTCAAGGCACTTTGATGAGCACGTCCTGCAGTCACTGATAACACGAGAGATTAATAGCATCGAGCAGCTTATCACAATGCTGGATCCATTAGATCGTCCCTGGCTATGTTGCTCGCCAGCATCATTCGGGGTCTCTTTGCCCGAACGTAGAACTTCCATTGACTAGTAGTGTGGTGTCAACGAACGACCGCCTGATCCGCTTGTGTCTGAGTATAACGCTGGTCGCATGGGCCTTTTACGACTTTTCAAAATCTGTCGGCTTATATTTGCCGACCAGCCACCTCACCAACCGCGTAACCATTGCTAAATATGTTCCGTATGCATGCATATATAATGTAATATAAACAAGGAACACTATTATTATGGTAATTTAAGTATCGATTTTACTTTATGTGGTTAGTGTTAAATGCGATATTGCAGTTAAACCTCTTAGAGTAAATAATGGACTAAGCAGATGGGAGGGATAAAAAAGTGAAAACTTATCTTTTTATAAGTGTAAGGATTTTAAAGATTCAAAGTTTTTTACACACTAGTGCACAATTTTAACCATATAGAAGAAAGTTTTTGCATTTAAAATATAGAAACTAAAAAAAAACTCAAAAAATCCTCGAACTTTTCCAGAAAATGAGCTATAACTTTTTTATATGGATACCTGGACAACTTTTGATGACAATTTTTGAAACATGAGATTTTTTTCCATAGCAAACACTATGTTCAGAATTATTTCTAAGAGGTTTACATAAGCAGTCACAGCGTTATATAAGGCAACTAAGAAATGTAATCTAGACGGAAATGGGTTAAAAGTTTCGAGAGTCCATAACTGGTTCAGGGTTTAGTTAACAGGGAGGAACGGGGGATAAAAAAGCGGTAGCCTATCTTTTTCTAAATGTCAAATACTACTCATTTCCGTTAATAAAACTTTTTTTTTATCTAATCCCCAGTCGTATTCTGATTTTTGTCCACTTTTTTCGGGTTTCAGACCACAGTGTGGCGGTATGTAGTTCTTATATTAGGGAAAACTCAAAGAAGTAAATCAATTAATAACCCGCGTGTAAGGTAAAATAAAGCAATGTATAATCTGTAGAAAAAAGTAAATGCTACAATACTCCTATACAGGAATATCGCTTACGTGCGGAATGTAGCTAGGTGAAGTCGGTGGCCTGAAATAGAGAACGTTTCTAATCTCTCGAGTACGAAAACTCCTTGAGCTGTACTTACTTTGCGCTGGAGAGTTTGCGTGACAAAGTAAATGGAATGGAGATACTGGACCACCATTCACCATTTGTTAATTTTTAGGGGAAGAGGGAAAACCAGCACACTCTCTACCTCAAACGCACGCATTACACTTTTTATCTCGCTGGCAGTGCTCCGTGTTTACCAGAGAATATATTACACTTTAGCACGACGGTTAACATCGGCAACATGAGCTTGACGTGCCATGAAAATTGAGCGAACGGAAAAAAAACCGATATACAAGAGTGAGCAACAACTATCGCATGCTACAATTAGCCCCCGCGGTTCGGACATCACTCTCTGTGCCTCTAAATCCCCCTCTCGCGCTCCCACTATACGCTGACTCTACCTGTCAACGCAGAATCGTACCGATCGGATGCGATGCATGCTTCTCGTTGCAATATATTAAAAAGAATTGAAACAAGAATTGAACAGCTATTGCAAAAAATCCACAATCATAGTTATTAGTTTGTGGCTATACAGTTTCGAAAGTAATATCTATTTCTGAATTATTTGGAATTAATCTATTTATATAAATTTTGTGTTTATCTTGAAAATATACAGCATTCATACTGTCATAATTGTGTATAATTTTATTATTATAGTACATGCAAATCCAATGACCTTTTTCAGAGTTGCCAGAGAACAATAATAATTAAGCATATTCAGTGTTAATTGGAATTGGGTTAATATTATAAGATGTTTGAACTAATAACGTCAATTGCATATTAAAAGAGAAGAAGATTTAAGTATATTATTAAATTCTAAAATGCATATGTCCTTTAAGGGGAGGTCGGAGCTAAAAACGCGTTTTTTGATTCGATGATATTTTTTTCCATTGATTATAAAAATGAAAACTATGACTTGAGCGCCATTGTTCTCAATATAATAAATAGTCCTGTACAATTTCAAGTGGATACGATTAGTCGTTTTTACACAAACTTGGAACTAGTAAGCCACATTTATGCATTGAAAATTAACCTCAAAATTATGAACATGCCTATTTCTGCATGTAACTTTTTTTGTTTTTAATTTTGAGTATTATCAGAAGCTGAGCGCTATTGTGCTTGATATAATTAATTATTGTGTGAAAAATAAGGCTTATTGGACTTATCGTTTTTATGTGAACTTGGAACTACCAACTAGTGAGGAGGGGGGTAACTCCGACCACCCGTTAAGGGGGTATTATCCCTAAAAATGACGAAAAAATTGATTTTTTTTATCATATATTCTTAAAGTATACATTGTTGTGAACCTAAAAACAAATTTTCAAGCAGAAAATCCAAAAAATAAAGAAGTTATAAGTATTTAAGGAAAAAAATAACAAAAAGTAATAATCACGAAATAATGATTTTTTCCATTATTCTAGTTATTATATAAGTCACCATATCGTATTTTCTATGCAAAATAAAATATTTTTATGTATTGAAATACTAAAACTCATTCTGTAAACGGAAGATCTTTCCAGATATCTATTCCGAATCATAAATGCTGCAAGAAAATATAATGTTCATCAAATACAATTTCCGCTATTTAGCATCATTTATTTAATAAGTTTGTCATTTTAAAAATTATAAATAAACACTTGTAGAAAAAATAATTTAAAATAACAATCAGTTACTAATTTGAGTTCATTATATAAACAATTATGTATTCAATTTTCAAAAGATCGCGCATCGCTTGTGTCGCTACTCTGTTGATTATAATACACGCAACGCAAGCAGGCAACCTGCTTTATCGACGGGGTGGGTGGAAGTTCGAGCGAATACATACTGCATTGCATGCAATCATATTATTTGGATTCAAGTTGTTTACAGTCTGTTGACAGCTATAGAAGCAAAGTCAGATTGTGTTGTGAAGAAAGTTATATGAAGAAAGTGTTTCTTTGTGTGATTTCTTTTTCCAGGCAAGAATGTTATGACGCATCTTAGCCTCCACATGTTCGACTGGAATGTAAACAAGTCATAAATGTTGTAACGTGGCGGATTTGCGCACGTTAATCGCACGAATTTAAATATTAAAAATGCCTAAAAGGCAATACTAGCAGCCAGAAGGGATGTCCCTCCACCTCTCGTCTCGGGCTGTTAATTCTTTAAAATCATTAGTTATTTTTATTTTTATTTTTTATGCCTACGCAAATACGAGTCGACGAGCGCCGGGACCTTCTTTCAGGGTCAAGAGACACCAACAGAAGATCCCGCTACAACATCCAGGATGTGCCGCTCCGTCGCTCAGAACATCTACATGTTGCAGATGCCTAAGTTACGCATTCTTATTTTTTATCTCTCTCTTATAACTCTCTTTAGTTTTGCCTCCATGTCATTATAATTCTTCCCTTTTAATTATTCAAAACCACTCATTTTTTATGCCTTAAAGACTGAGAGTGCATTTTCCTGCAGTTTATGCAAGAGAGCATTATAGGCTTTCTAATGCCTCGCTCTTCTTGCCTGTACGAATTTTAATTCGTACATCTGTGGAAAATTCCATTGAATATTGCCTGCTGGCACATAGTAGCCCCAGTATCGAATTGGAATATTTTAAAATT
This sequence comes from Megastigmus dorsalis, assembly GCA_900490025.1. NCBI lineage: Eukaryota > Metazoa > Arthropoda > Insecta > Hymenoptera > Megastigmidae > Megastigmus > Megastigmus dorsalis. Next base: position 319 of record UELU01074804.1, on the reverse strand, counting down.
CCAAAATTATGAAAAATTCCACAAAAAATACTTGTAGTGCCTGTGCTTACAGCGGCAAGAGAAAAGGACATTGGAGCGAGAGAGAAGGATGCTAAACACAACAACATTCCGATGGGGTGCCGAACTAGAGCGCACCAATCAGCGAGCGACGTGACAGCAGCGCGAAGGATGTCGCGGGCCTCGACGGACTCGGCGACGCTTGCCTCGGCGACTTCTCTTCTGGCTGCCGAACGGACAACACCCTCTCCGGACTCTTCCGCGCCGCGTAGTTTCGATCTTCTATATCGCGTAAAAGTTCACTTCGCGAACAGTGATAGCG
>UELU01074751.1:0-17460 GCA_900490025.1 Megastigmus dorsalis | reverse complement strand
CCGGTACGGTCGTGAGTCTCGGTGTTACATCTGATAGTCAATTACCGTGGAAACCGCAGGTCGATAGCGTAACCAAAAAAGAAAATAAAGCCCTTTATAGCCTGCGGTTTATAAGGAGATGTACCACCGAAACTTTACGCAGAAGGCTGGTTGAAGCTTTAGTCTTACCCCCATCTTGACTACTGCGCTATAGCATGTCTTGACGCGTCGGACGAGCAAGGAATACGATTACAGAGACTGAACAACACATGTGTACGATTTATATATGGTGTTAGGAGGGATGAGCACATCACCCCCTATAGAAAGCAGTTGGGCTGGTTTCGCGTTGACAGTCGAAGGACGTATTTTGCCGCCATCCTTATGTATAAAATCCTTCGCCTCGATGAACCAAGTCATTTAGCGGCACTTTTTAGTAAACACCAGTCCAGGATCACTAGCAGGGGTGTGGTGCTTCCAGGTTCAGTGTGCGCGCTTTTAGAACTCTCTTCCAGATAATCAGCGCCACCTTCCATCTTCGCATGGATTAATGACGGCGATCCTCGAACATCTCCTTGAAATCGATTCCTAGTCATCCGGAGACTAAACCTGTGATAATTTTAGGACTATTAAGAACAAAACTACCGACTTATACCTCGCGCTAGGGGCAAGCAGATGAGTTTATGTTAACTTATTTTGTTTTGTCCCTTATACAATGTTTTTAAAAGTGTGAGTGTATTTATTGGAGTGAGTGTGTATAGAATGCCTGGATTAATTAAATGTTTGTTTTTATTTTTAAATGTTTGTAAGGTAGATATTGACGGCCTTTGTAATTTTTTTTATTTATATTCTTAATATAAGTTGCTCTGTGTTATTACTTTAAAGTTCGAGACATATTTTAAGACTGATCAAGTTATTATTCCTGTGATATCATAGAAAGACTGAATGCAATTTCTTATAAGACTGATGAAGCGTATTATTGTATAATTTTATCATTTGTAATGTATTCGTACACTCGAATATTATGTCATTTTTGTATATCTAGACAAATAGAAGAATATCTATCTATCTATCTATCTTGATCCCGCTCACGCTATCGGCACTTGACTTTGTCGATACATTTATATCTGATGAGTTCTGTGACATTCCGAACAGATAGCCATGTGCTTTCGTGTCTACTTCGATTTAACGGAAGTCAGACACGAAGCATGATCCCTTTTGTTACATTTTGCGCATGTTACAAGTGCTAAATCCGTGCGTGATTTTCGATTGCAAAAGGCACAAGATCTTTTGTGCTCCATTTCAATGATGTTAATGCTGCTCTCTTACGGCGAAAATTATTTATTTCAACCGCAACGATATATTGAGAGCAATTAACTCTATCCTGCACCTGCTAACTCTTGACCGTGCGCAGAACCTCAAAAGGAATGTCGCCGTCATAAATCCGAAGCAGTTGGAAAAAGCAATCGGAAAATTCAGTAAAGCGATGCAAGCACAGCACCCCTAGTGAAGATAACCGTGGAGATGATGGCTTGCAATTAGGCGCATGCAAGATACCTGCAACAAAAACGCCCGAAGGTATGCGGGCTGCAGTATCAAGCCGAAATGACAGAGCAACATGAAAGACGTGCGAGCACAGAGAGTTAAAGAGAGATAGATAGATAGATATGAATTTATTTGCAAGTTTCTTACAAAATTGTATAAAAATATAATAATACAAAATTAAATGGAATAAATTGAAATAAAATAAGATAAAGTATTGCACACTTATTCGTCAGTGATATCACAGTCGCAATTACAGAGTCTTAAATACTAGAGAATTATCACAGTAAGTCAGTCTTATAATTAATAGTAATATCACAGTGTGCAGTTGGTATAAAATAATTTGTTCACAGCAAATAAATTTAAATATAAAAGTGTCTTAATATTTATCAGTCAAGGAGCTAAAATTAAATACATTCACATCACAAATGTATCATTCACTCTTCTCACTCATCCCTTAAATACACTTATACCAGTAAAAAGAAAAAAACAAAGGTGTATATGAGACGGCACGTATTAACAAATTAACAAATAGAAATATTAATCGAGTTCGAAGAGGTACCCCTTAACTGCATTTTTAAACCTACTGAGGGAAGGAGGGTTCCTAATCTCAGCAGGTAATGAATTCCAAAAATGCGCACCTTGAACTTGGAAAGATCGCTTTCCAGTCTCAGTGCGCATCAGGGGAGGAGCGAGTTCTTTTGTCAATCCCCTCTGGAGCCCCCTGGGTACATATCTAGATAGTTTGGGAGATGCATGCGCATGATTTTGTACATAAGTACCGCCATGAAATACTGCCTTCTTGTATCAGTGCGTAGCCAGCCCAGGGCCCTTCGATGAGGAGTAACGTGATCGTCCCTCCTAAGACCCACCACGTAACGCACACATGAGTTCTGTAACATCTGCAGTCGGTTTCTTATTTCCTTAGTAGCATCCAGCAATACTACCGAACAGTAGTCTAGGTGAGTGAACAGCAGTGCCTCAGCAAGCCTCCTACGCAACACCTCGGTGGTATACTTCCGGAAAAAACGAAGACTATAAAATATACGATTAAACTTTTTCGTTAGAGCTACATGAAGTCTCCATGAGAGCTTAGAATCTAGTAATACACCGAGGCTGCTGACAGAGTCGGGGAAAGGAATACCGATACCATCTCTCAAGTCAATGCGGGTGTGCTCCTCATACTGAAAATATGTAACGAATTTGTTGCATTCAAATTAAATTGCCTTAGTTTTGCCCGCATTGAGTTTGAGAGAGGCATCACAAGTCCACCCCGACACCGCTCTGGTTGAGACTCGCGCTCGCTTTGTATCTCTCTCTCTCTCTGGTCTTACCATAGTGTGTACCTCGCAGCCTTCTCTCCTGTCCTCGCTATTGACACCTATATCAATCCTCTAATATTAATACATACAGATTCAAATCATTCCTGGAGAGACAGACTCGTGACGCAGAATTCACCCGTTACAATAGTTACAATATAACTAGAATATTGTATAATATAGCTGGAATATTACCCACTATCAATACTTTTATTATTGCAATAAATCGAAAATATCACTGCACGATCCCATAACTATTACGGCTATATCACAGTACTACTACTGTATTATAGCTGTCATAGAAACATCTTGGAAATTTGATTTTGGAGCAATATCACTGTAATATTGCTGTAGGATCCTAGAAATATTACAGTTATATCACAGAAAGATTACTGTAATATTGCTGTGATAGAAACATCGCGCACATTTGAGCTTTCTTCCATCTTCACCACACGTGCTTTTCTTCCACTTTAATTTTTTTGTTTCTTTTACTGCACTCCACTTTGGTTATTCTCCCGTCCTTATTTATTTGTTTTTTCTGTACTTTATTCACAGAGACACTTGGAATACGACTTATCTCTTACTATGTTTACAGCACCTCCCGACTATTATTTTTATATATACGATTTGTAAAACATCTTGTAGTGTTATCGTTATAAAATTTTTTCAATACATGTAAAGTAAGTTTTAATAATTACATATATCTTAATTTTTTTAATGTCAAAGTGTTTAATGTATCAAATTTTATTTAAGTTTCTGTATGGAATATCTTTATTGCATATTAATAATTAATTATTAGTCTGTGAATTATTTCTTGCTTAAAAAATAAAGTTACTCGGATATTTAAATGTGATTATAAAATTGGTTCAGTCGTTTGCCTAATTTATAGAATTGAAATATGACATTTATGATGTCAGCTAAGTGTTGAGTAGAGTTACTGTAACGTCGTGCGCCTCTTCTAGCTAATTTTTTAACTTTACGTGTGATAGCATGATAAACGAACCTCCATGCTCTTTCCAATAGTAGGATCACAGATCAATATCAATGAAACCCGCTTATGGTAAAACAGGACACTGTTTGCTCTGCCTTCTTTCAAATGCGAGCAATAAAAGAATTGCAGGAGCGCGTACCGGGTCGAAATGCACAAATACCTATTGCAGCATATATCTTCTCTCTCTATTCTAAAATACTTCATTTTCTTATTTGCCTATTCTCGCTCTATTTTATATCTCTTTTTCTTTTTCTATTTATCCTGCTCTCTATCTCATCCTATTTTTTTTCTAATGTCTTTAATCATCTCTTCTCTTTCTTCTTTGTTCTTCTCCCTTGACTTCTTTCTTTTCTTCTTTCTGTCTCGATTTGGGCTGTTATACCTTCCTTCTCTGTGTCCCTTTTCTCTTTCAATCCTCCAATATCTTTCCTTTCTTTTTCTACCATTTTCTGCTTTCCTTTTACCTTTCGGCTCTTCTAGTCCTCCATTCTCTTTTCTTCTTCTATTTTCTTTTTTATTTTCTTCATCTGTTTTCTTTCTCTCGCTCTTCTTCTCGATACCTCTTCTATTCCCTTATCTTTTATTAACCCAGTCTAGAGCTTTTACCTCTTCACTTCATACCAAAATATCCTCTCCATCTCATAGCTCCAATCATCTCTCTTTTCATTTCTCTAATTTTCCATTGCATTTCTCTTTCCTGTTTTGTTAGATCCCCTTCTATATATACCCTGGTTCTTCTTAACTTGTTTTTATTCACCATAATTTTCATGTTTTCGTTTCAACTTTCACATTCTATTCCTATCACACTTTTCATTGTCCTTATTTTCCACACTCTTTTTATTTTCGGATTAATTCTTAACTTTTCTTCAAACTACAATTTGAATTGTTCTTCTATCTTACTCTCATCATCCCAATCTTCAATCCCTGTTATAATTACATTGTTTTTAATCCTTTTTCTTTCATATTCTTTTACTAGTTTCTTATAATTTTCCATCCTTTTTTCCATGCCCTCCATCCTTTCTTCCATGTCCTCCAACCTTTCGTTCGCCTCTATTTTGTCTTCATTTTTCCGTTACATTTTGCACCTGGTCTCGCGTCCTTCCCATTTTTGCTTTAGTTTTTCCATTTCTTCCTGGAATTTTTTTACTTTTTCCCCTATCTCCTTTATTGATTTGCTATTCTTTTTGGTGCTCTCCTCCATACGCTCTTTTATCTCCTCTCTGACTTCCTGTATTTCCTTTAATACATCTTCCAATATTTACCTTGTTTATTTTCCCCCTTGTGTCTCTTCCTTCCTTTATGTATGTATTACCTCTAATATTCTATATATCTCATTTCTCAATCTCCATTCTCCCTTACCCCTCAATTATCTAGTCCTTTCTATCCTCACTTTTGTATTCTGAGTCTTTCTTTCCCAACTCTTTTAAAACCGTAAGATTTTATTGCACTTTCCGTTATTTTGACCAGCACTCAACTTTTTTTCAAATTCACCTTCTACTCTATTTTTCCGAGCATACGGTCTCTACACGTGTTTACTGGACGGCGGCCATGTTCTGGTATCTATTATTAATCAATAAATAATTGTAGTTTTTATGATTTAAAACAATTATATAATAAGCGTATGGGTGTAACCAGCCATAAGACACTACCCTCACTCCGTAGCCGTTATTGTGTAAAGAAGAGCCAGGACTCCAAAGTGTAAATAGCGCTGCAAAAGCCGCGAAAAGCTCGATCACATGGCTCAGTCACCTGTACTGTCAGTCAGCAACTTTCACGCATATATACAGGATGAATCAATTTCGAATAACAGGCTATATACCATTCGATGGATCACAAAATTCCAAGAACAATGTATATTTCTCGTTTTTCGGTCCGACAAGTAGTTTCCGAGTTATTAATTGTTGAAAGTTAAGAAGATGAGCCTAATAATTTTAATACTTATTGATAAAAGCTATTAAATCTTGCAATGAACAGTATTAAAGATCTAAGTAGGTAAAAGCTTAAATTTTTATAATTAAAAAATCTGGTTTCGCTAAGGTCTGAAGATTCAGAAAATTTCGGGGTCTACTCAAAGTGTATTATATTAAAGTGATAGTGGTCATCGTTCGTCGTCGTATGGTATATATAGTGTATCATATCTATACCTATTAAGTACCCTTCTGGTGTGTAATTGTCATAATGGTGTATTGACTTTTTATGGTGCTTTTATTTTTCATGTAATTTATATTTTTTACGGCGTTTCATTTTTTATGGTGCTTTTATTTTTTTTGCTCTTTCATTTTTAATTATTTAATTTTATTTATTAACCAGTTAATTATAAAGTAATCCTACATCGGCAATTTAATACCTGAGCGAAGGTCTGGTATTAACATCAAATCTTAAAACTATCTTACCCAAAAACTTACAAATTAAAAAAAATAAAAAATACATGTAGTGTACTATTTGCAATACTTGTGTTCGATACTGTTTATCACATCGCTTAATCCGACTATCCCATTAGTAAGACAAGCGTTGTTTTGGAAAAATAAATTAATTTTAATAGTTAACCATATATTTATATATATCAATAAATTCATAATTTATTTAAAATTAAATAACATCTTATATTATAAAATTTTTGTGATATATTGGATATAATCCAATTTTTTAAATTTTTCTTGATTGTAATTCTACTACCTTCAATTGACTTTAGTTCTTTTGGCAGTGATTTATAAAGTCTTATAGCTACGATATAACTATTTTTCTCACTAACCTTTTTTGTAATTTTTGGTAATTGGAAGCTTTTATTTCTTGTATTAATGCTTTGCTGTTTATATCTATTTATCAAGTCATGATAATGATATATCAATCATTCTAAAGAGAATAGTTGTTCCATGTTAAGAGGACGATTTTCTATTTCGAATGTGTTTTTATAAATTATTTTAAGTATTCTATTTTGTAAACTTTGGGTAGATCTTCTGTTGTTCTTATAAAGTCCCCCCCCCCCATTCAATTATCCCATAACTAATTATACTATTGAACAACGCATAATATATTGTTAACAAGGTTTTCGTTTGCATTATAGTAGCTAATTTGGAGAATAAAAAGTAAGATATTTGGTTTTCTTTATTCCGCTTTTTATATGCTTGTCCCATCTAACGTTTGAATCAAAAATAATCCCCAAATATTTAAAATTTTGTACTCTTTTTATTTTTTTATCACATATTTTGAGTTCTAAAGTGTCTGAGATGCTATTTTTATAGTTTCCGAAAGGCATAAATACTGCTTTTTCTACATTTAAAGTTAATTTGTTCCAAGCTGGCCATTTATTAACATAAGCCAAATATTCGTTCATTTTATTTTGAGCTGCTTGATATGTATTTTCCTCTGATTTTATGGCCGTATCGTCTGCATAAGATACAATTCGTCCATTCAGTATATTACACAAAAGATCATTAATGTATAATATAAACAGAAGAGGTCCTAAGACAGTACCCTAAGGTACACCTGTAGTGATTTAACAATTTTCACTTTTGGTTTCTTGTATTTTCACTAGTTGTTGTCTATTTGTCAAGTAGCTTCTCAGCAATTTATTTGCATTTCCTCTAATACCGTAATTATATAATTTATCTAGAAGTATGTCATGGTTAACCGTGTCAAACACTTTAGCCAGGTCTAGAAAGGTGACAATTATAGGCTTGCTTCTATCTAAGTTGTTTTAAACCATGTTTGTTATATATTTTAATGCATCCTTTCTTCCCTTACCATTTATAAATCTAAATAGCTGTGGGTTGATTAAATTACACAGCCCCACGAAAAAAAAAGTTGTATGTGCGAAAGATACCACCATGATATCTATACGTTTTCGAGATCGCTGATTCCGAATCCGAGGTCCATTTGACCCGGTCAGGTCAGGGTCATAGTCAGGTCAAAGTCAAATCCACAAAATGCATTGCAAACAAAGTAAACTAGTACATTTACATGTTTTTGGGATGCATACTCTAAAAGAGCATCTTTATCACATAATTTTTTTTTCTATACCGGACTCGTTTATCACAAAACGATCTAAGGAGTGGTTTCCTTTTGCGTTTTACACCTTTTTTCTCTGCTGCTCTCTTTAAGTTCCAGCAGAAGTCTGCCATCATATTGGCATCCCATCGCTCTTGATACCGTCTTTCCATCTCTTTGATGTCTTGATGGAATCTCACTCCTTGTTCTTCACTGTAAGATCCTAAGTTGATTGGGAAGTAGTCAACGTGAGAGTCATGAAAATGTAATTTCAAGTTCATATTGCACCCTAACGCCCCGAAATTTTCAACCATTTCAGCTACTATTTCTTTATAGTTTTCACTTTTTTTATTGCCCAGGAAATCTTTTACAGTTCCTTTTAAACTATTCTATGCAACTTTTTCTGTATCATTCATGTGCTCAATAAAACTATCATCTTTGAGCATGTTCCTAATTTGTGGCCCATCGAAAACGCCTTCTTTCAATTTTGCTTCAGATAGTTTTGGGAATTGTTGTTTTAAGTACTGGTAACATTCACCTTCCTTAGATAGGGCTTAAACAAACTGCTTCATTAGGCCTAGCTTGATATGTAGGGGTGGAAGCAGTATTCTGTTAGGGTCCACCAGAGCTTCATGGATTACATTCATCGAATCATCCTGAAACGAAGTTCTTTGAGACTATTCCACAAACATAAGAAACAAGGATACTTAGTGAATCCAGATTGCTGCCCTAAAGTGACTTTCAAAATTTTTAGATCTCCGCAAACTAACCACTTGTGATCTGCATATTTTATTTTATTTAACACTAACTGAATATCTTCATAGCTCTCTTTAAGTTCTGTCAAATGTGCTAGCGGTATTGGTGCGTAGACGTTCATATTATAAAGTAACACTGACTTCATACTTCGCGTTGATGAATCCAAAAAAAGTCTCCACTCATCGTCTTTGTAAACACCAGGTGCTAATTCACCCATGAGTCTATGTACATCGTTACAATATACTAATGAGGTTTCTTCTGACATCGTAAAGACTTGCCTGAATGCCTCCTCCCTATTATGAAAACTGTCTACTTTTACGTTTTTCTCCAACCAATTTTTATTTTTCATAAATGATGTTAAACATTCTGCTTTATCTTTTGGAAGACCTATATCTCTCACGAGGTCATTGAAAGTCGTTTTGGAGCTTTACCTTTCACATTATAAGGAGTATAATCTTCGTCATCGTCAGGGAATGTATCATCGCTTTCTACAAATTTCTCTCCATCAGTGACTACACTGTCACTTTCTTTCACTTCTTCATTGCCTGTTACGATCGGGGTGCTTATTTAACGTGAGACTGCTTGCCTTTCACATTACCGGATGCTTGCTTAACGTTAGTCTCCATGCCTCTCACATTACGGGGTGCTTGATTGGGTGAGTCCCCTTGCCTTTCAAGTTTCGGGCTAGTTGATTTGTTTAGGGGTATTCCACAGCCCCAGAGGGAGAAATTGTTGATTTCATACTCTGAAAGAGCATCAGAGCAAGAGCAGACTTGTTGATCTGCCATACTCACTCCTGCAGTGACGGTATTAGAAATCCTGCTACCTCAGAATATGCTGTAGAAGGTGACACTGCCCGATAAGGGATGCGTGGCATGATCCATCGTACAATATCCTGAGGTATCGAAGCCAGCGAAGGCGTGTTGCTCTGCAGGGCGGCGTTAGGGAATTGAGAATTAAGCCGTAGTGTGTCCGACGAAGAGATGACCAATTCCTCGTCAAAGTCGGAAAGCCTTTATACTTAGACCTAGGGAGGTATGAAAGTTATCACCCCTAGGACGCTGAACTCACCAGCGATCGGACCTGGATCCCTAATGCGCGGATACAAAAAAAATCATGGAACTTGAAGATAAAATAAAAAAGAACTCCTTTTCCAGATCCGAGAACACATTAGGTTCACCTCATGTTAACGCTAGACCTTCAACATCAAAACACCTCTGTCCCAGGAATCCTGATACTTTCTGTTATGTTTGTAGGAAACATATTCCAGTAATAAATAACCGCAGGAAGATCTCTGAAAAATTCCGCATAATATATAGGCAGCGCTTCAACATAGAAGTTATTGATCATACAAATAGGTGGATACCTCATAACATGTGTAGTGTCTGTTATCAAATGTTTAATCGCTGGAATGATAGCCAACAGAGTAAAGAAATGAAATTCATGACGCCAATAATATGGAATGAACCAATAGATGAGGAAGATTGCTACTTCTGTCAGAATACTTTTAAAGACTCCAGTAGGAAGAAAAAAGCTAGTTTAACCTACGTGAAGTATCGTCCGATACAAGACCAGTAGATCGATCAGTAAAAGAAGAAGAAGATGATATAATGAGTACAGTATCATCCATAGAAAGTTTGGTAATTTCTGACTACGATGACAATGAAGAAGTGAAAGAAAGTGACAGTGTAGTCACTGATGAAGAGGAATTTGAAGAGAGCGATGATGCATACTCTGTAGATGACGAAGATTATACTCCTTATAATGTGAAAGGTAAAGCTCCAAAACAAATTCCAAAGGAGCAATTGAATGACCTCGTGAGAGATCTAGGTCTGCCGAAAGATAAAGCAGAATATTTAACATCATTTAGGAAAGATAAAAATTGGTTGGAGAAAAACGTGAAAGTAGACAGTTTTCGTAATAGGGAGGAGGCATTTAGGCAATTCTTTACGATGTCAAAAAAACCCTCATTAGTACATTGTAACGATGTAAATGGACTCATGGATGAATTAGCACGTGGTGTTTACAAAGACGATAAGTGGACACTTTTTTTGGATTTATCAACGCGAAGTTTGAAAGCAGCGTTACTTCATAATACGAACGTCTACGCACCAATACCGCTAGCACATTCGACAGAACTTAAAGAGAACTATGAAGATATTCAGTTAGTGTTAAATAAAATAAAATATGCAGAACACAAGTGGTTAGTTTGCGGAGATCTAAAAATTTTGAAAGTCATTTTAGGGCAGCAATCTGGCTTCACTAATTATCCTTGTTTCTTATGTTTGTGGAATAGTCGTGATCGTAAGAATCATTACGTCAGGAAAGTATGGACTCAAAGAACTTCATTTCAGGGTCATTGGATGAATGTAATCCGTCAAGCTCTGGTGGACCCTAACAGAATACTCCTTCCACCCCTACATACCAAACTAGGCCTAATGAAGCAGTTTGTTAAAGCCCTATCTAAGGAAGGTGAATGTTATCAGTACTTAAAACAACAATTCCCAAAACTATCTGAAGCAAAATTGAAAGACGGCGTCTTCGATGGGCCACAAATTAGAAACATACTCAGAGATGATAGTTTTATAGAGCACATGAATAATACAGAAAAAGCTGCATGGAATAGTTTAAAAGGAACTGTCAAAGATTTCCTGGGCAATAAAAAAGTGAAAACTATAAAGAAATAGTAGCTTAAATGATTGAAAATTTCGGGGCGTTAGGGTGCAATATGAACTTGAAATTACTTTTTCTTGGCTCTCACATTGACTACTTCCCAATCAAGTTAGGAGCTTACAGTGAAGAACAAGGAGTGAGATTCCATCAAGACATCAAAGAGATGGAAAGACGGTATCAAGGGCGATGGGCTGTCAATATGATGACAGATTTCTGCTGGAACTTAAAGAGAGTAGCAGAGAAAAAGGCGTGAAATGCAAAAGGAAACCACTCCTTATATCGTTTTGTGATAAATGAGTCCGGTATAACAAAAAAAATTAATTGAGAAAGATGCTCTTTTAGATTATGCATCCCAAAAACATGTAAATATACTGGTTTACTTTGTTTGCAATGTATTTTCTGGATTTGACTTTGACCTGACCATGACCCTGATCTGATTGGGTGAAATGGACCTCGGATTCGGAATCAGCGACCCCAAAAACATGTAAATATACTGATTTACTTTGTTTCAAATGCATTTTCTCAATTTGACCTTGACATGACCTTCACCCTGACCTGACCTGGTCAAATCGACCTCAGATTCGGAATCAACGACCTCGAAAACGTATAGATATCATGGTGGTATCTTTCGCACATACAATTTTTTGGCTGCTCAATAGCCGTGCTCCCTCGTTGCGGTAGGAGGCGCAGGCGGACGTTAGCCGCTGGTGCAATCGCACCTCCGTGCTATGCCGGACACCGGTAGCAACGCCGAGAGATTTTACTCTCGGCTTTTCTCGAGTGAGAGACAGCTGTTCCCGCTGTCTCTCTTGTGTGGGTTTAGCACCTGAAAAGGGATCGCAAAAGCGCGAGCACGAGCGGCTTTTCCAGCCTTAAATACCGGCTAGCTCGCCATGATCGGCGAGGGCGGTAATCGTACGCGCTGGGAAAAAGGAATATGAGTGAGGTCGCGAAATGACACTCACTCAGTTAAACAATGAAAGATAAACAAATATATTCTATAATAAAACGTGGCTCTAATACACTCCAAATCGTATGGAGAAATAATTCAAAACAATAAACTTTAAATATAAATTTTATCGCGAAGAACGGGCCGAGTTCGCTTTTCTACGCGCGCAATTCTACGGAGCTGCCACGAGGCTCGACTTGTGGCTCACAAGCTCCTGCGCCGCTTTTGACGGACAGGTTACTCTTCGTCGAGTAACCTGTGTTAATCGCGTCACCGTCGGCCAGTGCGCGTCCGCACTGGCTTTCACGACGGGATAAACGTCGCGTAGAAAATAAAGGTTCTCTCTCTCTCCTGCCTGCGCGTGGCATGGGCGATGGGGTGGTGGAGTTGCTGGGGATCTCCATCGGGCTCTCGCGCAACAGGTTCCGCGCCTGAATAGCTCGGGAGGAAGAGAAATTGGGGGGGGGGGGGTGTCTTCGTGCCTCCACCACTGGCACTCGCACCGGTCACACTTATTACGCCCACGCGGGTGCGAACACAAGGCACGTGGCATACGGTCGGAGAGAAGCGGATATTATGCCGCTTCCGCTTGGCCTTCTTCCTCGTTCTCACTCTCGCGCACGCGCGTCTATACGTCCGGGCCGTTCCGTTTACGCGCGGAATTCAAATGCATTCTGCCGTTACAACATATACAAATAATAAAATAGTTAATAAATAACTTAAGATAGAGACCGAAGTACAAAATTTGATCAACTTTTATTGGCATAATGAGTAAATAAATCATCGGTTAATTATTTTCTAACGCTAAAAAGTTCATCTCGGGAATTTCGCCATAGACAAAAAATTATTTTTAAGTAACACAAACAATTCCTAAGAACACGAGATTGTATAAATCCAAAATTTAAATTTGTGAGGTACTAAGTCAATTTGGGATACACACAAATGATCAAATAATGTGTAGAAGATAGCTGCTAATAGTAATGACTAGTGGTGTGCAAATGTTACGTATTGGATTTAGAATCTTACGAAGACTTAAGAAGAGTCAAATCAATGTATAATATGTCGCGGTGCATTTCCTTCGTTTCGTACAGTGTGACTCATACTTACAACCGTAACGCTGCTGCGTCACTTGATAAGTAAGTCAATGATTCTACATATATATAAAGTAAGAAAAAAGAAGAAAATGAGAAAAAGAACGAGAAAGAAAAGTGAAAAAAATAAAGTGAAAGAAAAAGAAGTAAAAGAATAAAAAAGTGCAAAAAAATGACAAGGAATTGCAAAAGTAATATGTATATACAAATACTTATACACACATACTAATTTATTTAGTACGCAATGATTATTTAATAAACTAATCAATACACTTATACAGGATGGATTAATTGCGCATAACAGGACATATACCATTCGATAGATCTCGAAATTCTAAGAACAACGTATTTTTCTCGTTTTTCGATCCGACAAGTAGTTTCCGAGTTATTAATTGTTAAAAGTTAAGAAGATGAGCCAATCAGTGGGCGGCTATAGCGGACGGCAGTATCGGCGGCGAAAGGTGGAATGGAGCAGCGCGAAGAGGTGGGGAGTGACGCGCGTTGCTCGCGGTCGCACGTACGCTTGCACCGAGCGCGGAGGGACGCAGGGACAATTGAACAGCTAGCTGAGCTAGCTTACACCAAAAATTGATTGTTTCTTCCTTTTTGAAAAATGCTGCATAGCTTATTTATATCATAAAACTTATTCAATCATTTTAATAGTCGATAGTAATCATTTCAATACTTATTGATAAAAAATATTAAATCTTGCAATGGACAGTATTAAAGATCTAAGTAGATAAAAGCTTAAATGTTTTAATTAAAAAATCTGGTTTTGGTAAGGTCTAAAGATTCAGAAAATTTTGGGGTCTACTTGAAGTATAGAAAGATACATTTAATATTAAATTTACTATGTAAATAATCAGGAGAGTAAGTAATACTTACGAAAAAAAGGACAAAAATACTTTAAAATCAATAATGAAATGAAACTTACTTAAAATTTGACAAAATTAAGAAAAATTAAAGGTTAGATTAACTAAAATAATAAAACTTAGTTATCGAACCCAATTTAAGATACAAAATCATACGCCACGAATGCAAAACCTTAGGTTAATAATAGCGCTACGTTCATCAAGTGCGCTAAAACAATGTAGATGTAAAGCAATTCGGTAAGTACACCTGCTATTCGGCCTTATAAAACTTCAGAGTTCACCAAGAATTTAGCACTGCGGTATTTCATTTCTGACAAGACATTGTCTGAACTTTAAAGCTGAATCGTATAAGATCATAGGTACGAAACAGAATCTTATTCCTAGATAAAGTTAATTAAAACACTTATCAAGCTATGATAAGAATTTTTATTACTTGAAAGAAACATAAGCCTCAAAATCAAGTAGAATGAAAATTTTCATACCTTATTGGATGTTTTTTAAAACACTTTATCTTAAAGAAGTCATTGATATAGCTTCGAAACCTTAGCATAACAACAATCAAATACGATTATTCATAATAATTAAATTTGATCAATTAATTAATTATCGAATGTGTTGGAGAATACACTAAAACCAGAACAGTAAAATGAAATCCACTTACAACAATTGATTTAAATTTTTAAGTGGAATTAGTAAGTGGAAAATACTTTATTTCTGTAAACGGAGCTGTTTAATTTGGGATCGCGAATAAAAGTAATAGCAAATAAGAATCATAATTTATTTATTTATTTATTTGTTTATTTATTTATTTATTTACTTATTTTTTAAGCAAGATATATGCTTTTTGCATTATAGCTTACAATTATCCGACATTTGCCTGTACAACTGTGAATTTTCAATTTTTTTTTAAAATACCTTCTTTCCAATAAGACATTAACTGACCTTGAGAGTGTGAATAAAAGACGTGTAAATATTATTATTGGCAGTAATTTAATTTAAAAATTTAGTTGTTGCTCACCTGCTAAGCTGAAAATGTACGTATCTAATTTCATTACATTTACATACAATTTCTGAAAATACTTTATTCAAAAAGTGCATTGGACAAACATGTAATCCTGAGGATAAGCCCTGTCGAATAAGATTATTTAATTTAAAGGTTTAATTTGAAGGATAGCTATATCTTTTCGATAAAACTTAAAAGTGACTTATTTCAGTAACTAAATTTAAAACTAAGAAGGGCGTGCAGCTCACACTGCAGCAAGAGAGCCACGTCCAGCTGAGAATTTCTATACCTTTTTGAACGTTGTCAAAAATATTTTAATATCGAAACGGGATTAATGGTAAATTTCGATACTAGTACGATAAAGTGATCTAGCTTGCTCGTATGCAAACGTTCACATGAGGGTGGAATCTATTTCTCACTCATGTATCGAACCACGGTTTATGACACAACTTGTGAGAAGCTCAATTGAAAGCATGCGTCTTTTTTGAGCTCATAAGATTATTGATAGTAATTTAATTTTTATAGAACAATCAATTAGGATTATCAAATCATTATACATTCATAGATTCTTCAATCATTATTATTCAAATGAAAGTTAAGTAAATCTTGTATTTATCTAAATTTAAAGCTTCTAACTTTTCAATTTGAGATCTTTGATGGGTAAAGGGATCAGAGCTCAGTGTTTACTTAATTGTATTTAAAGAACTAACTTACATACTTTTAAATATTAAAGCATACCTAAGTTTTCGACAATGATTGTCATGGCGAGGAAAAGACTCTGTTTACAGAAATTAAATTTACATATTAGCTGAACTAGCTTGTAAGACTGACAAGGGAACCACCCCAACCCGACCCCATCGATTTTGATGATTTTTGGGTATGTTATAGTACTTGAAAAAATAATAGATACGTATTTTTTCTTATGGGCTGACATCCACTTTTAAGGGATGAAAACCACACCCAAAGTCAATCCCTAAAATTATTTTTTTTAATATTTCTCAGCATCAAATGAAATTTTGAAATAAACTCCACGCCAAAAAATTTCTTATGAAAAGGTGCTTCTAAGGACACAACATTTATACCGAAGAGTTGCAACCCCCCTTTTTATAGGGGTAAATTCGCTATTTTTTTTACTCTTTTACGACATGTAATTTAGTAAATCAACTCGAGTGAGTTAAAAATTTCACTGATTATGAGAAAATTCCAAATTTCAATTGACGTGCTTCGGGATTTTTCAAGAAAAAATGTTATAAGGGAGTTTCACCCTTAGAAACCACCTTTGCCATACCACAAGCAGGCTAACCCATCTAATCCCGGAGAAAGCGACTTTAGTCGTTTGTTTTTTCTTGAAATAGTTGGATCCTACGCCGCAAGCGAGCTATCACGACCTACCCTTAACCCACCTATCCTCTAGAAATCACCCCTACCAAACCAAAAGCAGGCTAACCCTTCTAACCCCGGAGAAAGCGACTTTCGTCGTTTGTTTTTCTTGAAATAGTTGGATCCTACGCCGCAAGCGAGCTATTCCAACCTACCCTTAATCCACCTAACCTTTAGAAACCACCCCTACCAAACCAAAAGCAGGCTAACCCCGGAGAAAGCGACTTTCGTCGTTTGTTTTTTCTTGAAATAGTTGGATCCTACGCCGCAAGCGTGCTAACCCGACCTACCCCTAACCCACCTAACCTCTAGAAACCACCCCTACCAAACCACAATCAGGCTAACCCTTCTCACCCCGGAGAAAGCGATTTTAGTCGTTTGTTTTTTCTTGAAATAGTTGGATCCTACGCCGCAAGCGAGCTACCCCAACTAACTGACCTACCACTAACCTACCTAACCCCTAGAAAGCACCCCTGCGAAACCGCAAGTAGACTATAACCTTATGTAAATGGCGAGAAATAAATTTATTTCTTGAAAGACATTGATGTTTTATAAAAATTACAAATATGTTCCAAGCGGTAACAATTTTGTGTAATAATTATTATTAGCTTTTCATAATAAATAAAAAAAACCGGCAATAAAAATTAATAACGATTTATAAATGTAAGATTTAAGACTATAGTAACAGTTTTTAATAGTTATTAACTATTTTCATTTTTTAGAAACTAATAATAATAGTTATATTATCAGTTATTTTTTTGATAATTTTTTGCATTATATTGCATGTATCTGTGTAAAAGAGTAATAATAATAGTTATTATTTTTTAAACGTAAAGTTAATTCGTAATAAAGAAAAATAACAAGTAATAAAATTTACAAATCATTAATTTTAAAAAGTGGACGTTTAATATAGTTATTATT
>UELU01074700.1:1727-16171 GCA_900490025.1 Megastigmus dorsalis | reverse complement strand
ATTTTAAAGTAATGAAGAGGCGCTTTGATAGACAAAACATCGACTTATTAATTGATTTGCCTTTAAAATCGAGTCAATTTTCTGTGTCTTTTCTTAAAGTGAATTTAAAAATAAATTCAAAATTAATTGTAAATAAATTTATTATTTTAAAGTAAATAATTTATTCAATACACATTTATCATTCATTTTATGTATCGCTATTTCGACATATTTCAAAATACTTTAAACGCATTTAATGTGTGTTATTGACCGTAGTTGTGCGTGTTAGAATAAATGCACACAATCAATACGTAAAACAGTACATTAAGTCCATAAGAACGAGGCTCTAGACAAACGTGTATTTTTTAAATACATTTGGATTTGTAATAAGATCGACACGCTTAATATCTATGCGAGTATCGGTACACCAATGTTTAATTCTTCTTCAAAATAAAAAATTATTTTCAGCCTTCAACAATCTTATGCTCAAATCAGCCGGCCGCGTCTTTTATTTTTCGCCGAATCTACGATTGATGGATGACGGTGTAAAGAGAGACGGCCAGAGCGGCCGCCGCCGGCGGGGAAGTGCTAGGCGGGCCTCCCCACTCCGTCCGCCTTGCCGCTATAGCTCTACTCTGATTGGCCCGCTTGACTGATTTTCAATCAACGATTACTCAGTAATTATTGGTCCCATCGAAAAATTTCTTAGTGATCTTTTGCTTAGAATTTTGCGCTCTATCCGATTCCGTAGAGTGTGATATTCTGTTTATTAACAGCCTGTATAAGAAAGCGAGCGCATAAATGCTTGCGTAAAGCGAGCGTCTCTTTTCTTTATTACAGGATACTGCTAACCCGCCACAATAATGCTCCCTTTGATTATTTTTTCGAGTTAATATTTCTGTTGAACTTTATGTATTAGATATTAACAAAGGGAACCCTATTAGATGAAAATTTACAGAGACATTCTTTGATCGAAAATATTGGATACATATCTCGTATTTTAGTCAAATGGAGCCCGAGTTAATGCGTATTTAATCAAAATATATGAGAAATCGTGTTTGTATTAAAACCTTTATTGCAAGGTCAATATACATTGCAGAAAATGTGACAAAAAGAAATATCGAACGTAGGGATAATAACCTTTTATTTTCATTTTTGAACGGGTTAATAGCCTTTTTCATTCGAAAAGTTATGAGCGATCGAAATTTAAGTTAATTTTTGGGCCTTAAAATTTAACGTTTATTTCAGTTCAAAAATGCATCCAAAATTAACTCGATGTTCAATTGTTCTTAATTTTCGAACAAAGTGCTAATAACTCGTTCAAAAATGAAAATGAAAGCTTATTATCTATATTTTTGATATCTTTTTTGTGACATTTTCTGCAATGTACATTGGCCTTGCAATATAGGTTTGAAGACAACTATGATTTCTCATATATTTTCATAAAATATCATTAAAGTTTCATCAAAATCGGCTTCCCGGATTCCTTGGGTTCCCCTCGTAAATTATAAAGGATTATATCTTTTTTTAACCTAAATCTCGACTTGTTAATAGCGGACCTTTATGACCTCCTTACTTTACCACCTAGCTCTACCCAAGGCCCCTGGCTCCTTGAGCATCCGGCGAGAGAGATTCACCTGCGTATAAACACGTCCGAGTGTCACAACTTTCAGGGATTGCAAAATAATTAGACCCATGTATCGGGGTTTTATATATAGCTCCCGGGAATAATGATATGCACCACACTTTTCCGTAGTGATTTATATATAATTATTGTATATACAAACTTATATGATTATATATGCATATTATCTCTATATAACTATTTATGATTACATGCGGGTATATACAAACATATACATAATCACATGTAATTATATGCAACTATATATAATTGTATATAGTTTTCAACTCAGAACATTTTACTTTAACTTATGTGCATTCATACGTGGTTGTATATAGCTACATATAATTATATATTATATATAACTACTTATATGTAACGAAGAAACTTAAAGGTCGAATTAGATTTAATATTGCGAATTATGTCAATTAATGATGTACTGGATGATATACAAAATGAAATGTTTAGACAGGCAATTGAGTATGATGACTTAAAATCTCTTAATAATAATATCAATGCAAAAGACAGCTTAATTTTATACGTAAACATTCGAAGCTTAAATGCAAATTTTGAATAATTACAAATTTTTATTAAGAGGCTAAAAGTCAAACCATATGTTATTGTATGCTCCGAAACTTGGAATTTAGACCAACATAAATACTATAAACTAAATGGGTACAAAATATATTATAATCATAGCAAAATAAACTAATCTGATGGTGTAGTCGTATACATTAAAAAAATTTATCTCAAATCACTGACGTAACAGTAGTTGGCAAGCTTAAAATTCTAAACACATCTATTAAACTCAACAATAATAGTAATCTACAAATATTTGCAACTAGCACTCCCCGTCGTGGCTTCGCCCGCGCTATAACACATAGATGTAATATAATAATTGTTTAAAAATGTTTTTTTTTTAATGATAGATTTATAAAATTTGATGAAAAATGATAGAAATATAATAATAAACAAAACCCCCTTACCCCCCGAACCCCCGACCCAATGCTGTTTGCCTGCGGCGCCCGCTTGTATTAAAGAAATAATCATTAGAAAATATATTAAATTGTTTTATTTCTTCATTTTGCTAATTAGTAGTAGTTGTTTTTAAATGAAAGTTGTATGAAGAAAAAAATCCCTAGATCTCTTGCTCAGGCGCACACATTCGCTTATGAATCTCAGTGCTCATACTCTGTCAACAAAATTATTTCTTTATTGCTAATAGTTATAATAAATGCCAAAACCCAGTGCATATATATGAACCGCAAAATTTTTGCAAACGTTTCATTATATTTATGGATCTTTAAACAATCTCTAGCGTAAACGCAAGTCACTCTACTGCGAAATTGAATAGCTACAACTTTTCGATTTTTTCCTGAAACGATACGCTACTAACAAAACGCAGTTTTTAGATATTTTTTTCATCGCGATTAGTTAATGTTGGCCGCTGAGTTCCTGTATCCAAATTATAGTCTTTTGAATTGGAAGGGTAACTCAGTTGGGATCATCGGGATGTCAGGAATTATTGCTATTTCACCCTTTGCAGGGCCTGCGACAATAGTAGTTTCTATAATATTATTTCGCATAATTTTGATTTGTAACCTGGTACATAAATAAATTAGGGGATTAAGATTTCTTAATAGAATAATAGGAGCTTATATTATTTACAAAAACAAAGCCGCCAGTAAGAATCTTCGTTAAGGAAGATTCAATACATCGAGTACAAAAAATTTTACTCAAAAACGGTTTGCTCCATACCGGGTTTTACGCTACTTATACTTATATCCTACCTAATTATATCCTCGGCGACAATTGTTTAGGTACGTGTTCGCTACCAGCTGTGCATCGCCGCCTGGTGGCAGTCGCGCGACTCTGCTTTCCTACACGGCGGCGCGCGACGACGCGAGTACTCCGCCGGCCGACCGCGGCACGCCGTTGTTCCCCTATATTACTACGCTACGCGTATGTAAAGTAGTCCTTGATTTATTTTTTTAATAATTTATGATATATTTTAATACAAAACCTATCCTATGTTACTCCACGATGCCAAAAATGTATCTTATCAAAATTTTGTTGTAATCGGTTAAGGTAGTTGTATACCAAATCTAAAGTCTTGAATTATTTTTGAAAATTTGAGAAAAATTAATTAAGGTACAGTAAAAGATGACTGCAAAATTTAGGATCAATTTACCAAATAGTTTTACAGCTACAGCAAGTTAAAATTTACAATATTTAACATTGCTGTAATGGCGACTGTTTACGAAATGATGCATTTAAGTAAATAATATTGACCGATTGACTGACTTAGTGTCGCTATGTGTACAAAAATTTTGAAGAAAATTAGTTTAGTATATTTTAGAATTCATGTATAAATTTGGAGAAGATTGACCAGTTAGTAACGAAACAGTGTCAATCCAAAGTTTTACGAAATCTTACAGTTCAATCTAGCTCAGAAAGTAGAACGACCATAACCCCTCGGAGTATGACGAGCAACTTATGATTACACAAAAACAATAGTCTATCTCTCTCGCTGTGTATCATATTTCATCATGATCATATTAGGAAAAGTTATATTTTTCATTTTTAATACTTTATACATAAAAACTTCGAATATATTTTCAAATTTTTTTGTAAGTTTCAATTTGACTCACACAGTCGGTATACAACTACCTTGAGTAGTTTTTGAGATTTTGTGACGTGTACAAACAAACGCTGTCTCTTTATTATATTAGTATAAGATATACAGATCGCATGATCTAAATTGTCTAGATTTCATTCTGAATATAAAGAAGTATTTAAACATTAATAAAAATATTAAAAATCACTTATTTATTGGAGATTTCAATATCGACATATTAGATAACAACCACACTAGCTTTGAGTTTTTAAGTAATTTTCTGGAAAAAGGTTTCTATCCTGGTTTCAAATGTACGATTAGACCATATGATTTAATCAGTGGAAATGGAACATGTATCGATAATATCTTCATAAAAACCGAATCATTAAACACAAAAACTTTCAAACTGAATATACCAATAACAGATCATTTTCCACTTTTTGTTGAAGTAGCAAAACGCATAGAAAAACTTGAAAAAAAAAAAGAAAGATTAATAAGCAAAATTGAATGGGAGCTATATGAATTTATTGACAATCCTAATGAGGCAATAAACATATTGATTAAAGGCATACAAGGATGTATTCAGAAATCTAAAAATAAAAAAAAAAATAGAAATAAAAAAAATAATATACCTAGGAAAGAATAGATAACAAACTCGATAATAATATCATGTAAAAAAAAGAAGC
This sequence comes from Megastigmus dorsalis, assembly GCA_900490025.1. Classification (NCBI taxonomy): domain Eukaryota; kingdom Metazoa; phylum Arthropoda; class Insecta; order Hymenoptera; family Megastigmidae; genus Megastigmus; species Megastigmus dorsalis. Next base: position 11,265 of record UELU01074700.1, on the reverse strand, counting down.
TTTGTTCAAAGAATTGAAAAAAAATCCAAAAAAAAATAAACTAAAAATAGAATATAAGAACTATTTTAAAATACTATTTAAGGTTATTAAGGAAGCAAAAACCAAATATGACAGTACTAGGAATTTATGGTCTATAATCAATGAATAACAGGTAACAGCAAAGGAAAAGGCAATAGTATTAGTGAACTTAGAACTTTGGATAATAAGATACTAAAAGATAAAAAGGAGATTGCAAATGCTATGAATGAACACTATTGCAAAATAGGAACCGAGTTGAGTAATAAAATAATAAAACCAAAAAAATAAAGTTTTAAAAATGCCAAAAACGAACACAAATACAATCTTTTTAAAACCTACAAATAGGAATGAAATAATAATAAGAATAATTAACAATATGAAAAATAAAAATGGAGGAATTGATAAGATTAGTGCTAAAACACTCAAAGTTATAGCAAACTGCATTAGTGAAACTCTAGCAAAAATTTTCAGTAACTGCATAGAAAAATCTATTTGGCCTGACGCACTAAAATTAGCAGAAGTAGTGCCTATATATAAATCTGATAATAAAAAAGATATAGCAAATTATAGACCAATATCACTAATATCTAACATCGCGAAAATTTTTGAAAAAATTATAAATGATCGAATACTAGAATTTATTAACAAAAACAAAATTTTAAACAATAAACAATTTGGCTTTACAAAAAAACATAGGCACAAAAGATGCGTTAAGTTATATTACGACAAAAATATATGAGATTCTAGATAAAAGTATACCAATTGCGATAACTTTTTTAGATTTAGCTAAAGCTTTCGATACAGTTGATCATGAGTTACTTCTGGACAAACTAAATGCATATGGAATAAGAAATAAAGCTTATGACCTAATTAAAAGCTATTTAAGTTACAGAAAACAAAAAGTAAAACTAGGACAAAATGAAAGTGATTTCAAAGGTATAAATGTTGGTGTTCCACAAGGAACGATTCTAGGTCCACTACTTTTTATTCTGTATATAAATGATCTCTTGTACATTATGCCCAATAATTCAATTATATCAAATGCAAATGAATTATTATAATTACAAATATTTTGTATATAATGATTACTTTTCGGTATATTATCTAATAATAAATTTCTCAATTCATCTGGATATGCAGACATATCATCAAGATGTATTTTATTTTTATGACAACAGTGATTGTACATTTTATCTTGTAATGAAAGGAGGATGCCCACGAAGTTGTATTAAAAAAAGGAACGTAGTGTAATGTACAAAACTGGTGTTTTTGATTAGGGCTTGAAAAAATATGAAATTAAAAAAAAATTAACCTGGGGAAATGAAGGGATCATTGACAAAAATTAGGGTGAAGTTTACTGAAATAAGTGGAAAAATCAAAATTTCGTGCGGCAATCAGTAGTAAAAAGTGCAAAAAATTACTTTCAAAATGTTTCCCCACTTGTATACGGTAAAATTCGCATGTGAATCTTTTAGTTTACATACATTCTTCATCTTTTTAGTAGTTTCATGCGTTCCATATTGATATTTCTTAGGGGCAGCCGTGGGCATCCTCCTTTCTTCTTTAAACACTTAACACTTCTTATTATACAATTAATGTAACTGTATTATTTTTTATTTTTTATTTTGATCTATCGAAGTTGGAAAAACAGTGTGCGTACGTATATATGCACGTATGTATCATATGTATAATATACCTTGTATCAAAAACTACTAAAAAATAGTAGTTTTCGATAGAAGGGTATATCGATACAAGGGCGTAACAAATTTTACTTTACACACGAACTTTATGCACAGAATTGCATTAAAAGAAATTATGTGAAAATGAAACGTGTGTATTAAATTTGATTAATATTAAATTATCTAAATTATAAATCGTATAATTTCATCATTTAACATTCGCCATAATTAAAACAGTATATAAATTTTATTATTTACATAAATATATAGTTATATGTACTTCCACAACCCATATAACAACACACCCCAAGCAACCCTCCTTTTCGTAATATTAAATAATAAAGATATATAGATATTTTTTTTATTTATGTAATCTTTTGTAAACGTAAAAGCTGTCAAAAACCTTCTAGAGTAAATAATTTATTATATAAAAGAACGGAAATGTAAAAATTCTTAAATATTTGAAGCGTGACGTATAATTCTGATCACTGACATTTTTATATGTAATAATTACAGTATTAATAATATTACCAAAAATGTTCGCGTATTTAAAATACTAATAATTTTTATTTAAAATACTAATAATATTTAATAGATTTTCTATGACATTTTAATACGTAATAAATACAACAATAATAGTATTACATAAAATGTGTACTTATTTAACCTTTTCGCTCCGAGAGTGGTCCATATATGGACCAGCACTCCGTGTGGCGACTTGTCATAAGAATATCATTCATTTAAGTCATGAAATGCAGCTAAAATGCGAGGTCAATTTTAAAGGAAAAATCCCCGGAGCGAAAAGGTTAAAATACTAATTTTTAAATGTGTAAGAATATTAGATGAGCATATCATTACTTAACTTACTTATTTGTAATTAAATTATCTTTAATTAATTTTTTTATCTTTAAATTTTCTTTAATTTAATTATTATTTTCATTTTTATTTTGTATTTTTTATTATTAGAAAAGATAATAATGGTATCTTTCAACATATATATATTTCAAAATCACACCCAACCCATGTACCGACGCACCCCAAGCTAATGTAATTATTATTATATTAACACATCTTTTTATACATTGAATGGAATTGTATCATTATCTACTTTTTATTTTAAGCTATCAGAATTGGTAAATCAGTATGCGTACGTACGTAGCATACTTCTTATATTCATTTTTACAATACATATGTATCATATGTAAAATATATACATATATTGGAATTTGCCTTTTTTATAAAATTTATAATAACATACAAATTTTAAAATTTATTTAATAAAATATCATAGTAACTTTCTTCGATTTTTTTTATGTTATATGCATATAAAATAATATATATAAAATTTTTTTATTTAAGTATTGTATTGTGGTCATAAAAGTTGACATAATCTACAATAAAGTTAATGAAATAATCTATTGTATGAAAAATCGTAAATGTAAAAATATTTTTGTAACATACAGATTAATACTACAAGTCGAAATTGTTTTATGAAAATATATAAATATTATTTTTTAAAACAAATATATTATAAAAAGAAAATTCTAACCCCATACACTAACACACCCACTAATATTACATAAAATGTTTACGTATATAAATATCAATAATGTAGCATGTTAAATGTGTAGAAAAGCGATAAATTTTACGGCATCAAATATATAAATCGCGAGCGAAGCGAGCGTTCTTTGCTAGTATTAATATTAATATCATAGCATAAAATGCTTTAGTAAACTTTTTGTTATATAATAATTTTCAATCATCTATCAAACCATATTTAATGCACGTGGTGTGTCATAAAATAACAAATAATAATCTAACCTAAAAAATACATTTTTTAAAATAAAACTAAATCTACTAAATAACTTTTTATGAAAATTATTGTAAATCATAAGTAATTTAAAACTCTTTTAAACTTATATTGTAAATTTTTATAAGCCTTATTTATAAAAGAAGAATCATTAAAAAAAATTAAACATTAACAAAAGGTATTTTTTAACATTAAAAATTTAAACATCAAAAAAATAATAAAATAACTATTAAATCTAATTAAATAACTTTTGTTTGAAATGGACAAGCAAATACAAAAAAAATTAATTATTATATTTCAAAATAAATTCAATAATTTATGAGACATAATCAATTAAAAAAAAATTAAAAAATTAATAAACGCAAATAATTTCTTTCTTTATTATTATTATTATAATCTTTATTTTATCTTTAGATATATACATTTTTTTACATTTTCTTATATTCTATGTACCCGTAAATCAATAGTTTTATTTCTTTTATCCCACTTTTATTATATTTTCATTCTCTTTCACTTTTCTTTTATCTTTATCCTTCTTTCTTCTTTCTTACATCATTATTCCTTTTCTTCTTTTCTTACTCGTTTTCTTCTTCCTTCCTCTCCAGCTCATTCCTCTCCCTGTTCCACACATATTTCCTTCCTTCCGCCTTTATCCACTTATTCGCTTTTACTATCTTTATCTCGATTCCCATCTCCCTTGCCTTTCTTTCCATATTTCTCGCTCTCTCTAACAATTTAAACCTTTCTGCTCTTTCTGCATCATTCAAATATTCGTCGATTATAAAAAATCCTTCACCTCTTATCTCTTCTTCCTTTTCCCATATTTCATTCCTATCTTCTTTCTTCTCAAACATTATCCATCCTTTGTCTTTCGTTTCCTGTAAAACTTCCAGTTTCCATTCCTTTCTCCCGATTTTTACCTCCATCCACTCTCTCAAATTTACCTCCTTGCATCTTGCTCCTTTTGTAATTAATACACCTCTTTCTTTTCTCTCCGTCACCCAATCCTTCTTTCTTTCCATTTTTTTCCTTCTTCTTTCTTTTCCTTATTTTCTTCTTCTTTCTCTTACTTTCCTTTTTTTAATCTCCTCTACTTCTGCTCTTTCCAATTTTTCCCGTTTCTCCTCTTCCAAATTTATCTTCATCCCTTCCAGCTCCAGTTCTAGCTTAGCTATTTTATTTTTCATTTTTTCTAACTCTTCATTTTTTTTCCTTGATCTGCTCTTCAATTCCCTCATCTCCACTCCAACCTTTTTTAGCGCGTCCTTCCAAACTACTTCTCTTGCTTTCTCCTCCTCTCTCATTTCCTCTTTTTTCTTTCTCAATTGTCCGGCCCCTCTTTCCCATCCTTTTTTTCCTCCCATCTCTCTTTTTTATACACTTTCTTTTTTCTTTCTTTTCCTTTCTCTCCACTGTCGCCTTGGTTGATCACTTTCTACAACACTAACCTCTTTTGACCAATCCCCTCCTTCCTTCTTGCACATAGACTGTATAGTTCCTCTAGACCCCTTGTTCCGTTCTTTTTCTTGCGCTCTGTCCGTTCCGTTCCTCTATCTCTCCGTTCCTATCAACCCTGTGTTCTTTGCCTCGCCGTGTCTGTTTCGTATTCACTTCTATGCTTCCTTTCTTGTTCTTCTTTTTTCCTTCTTATTTTCCACTCTATCCCATACATTGTTGCCCTAAATTTATCTCCCTCTTTCCATGTCTTTTCCCAGCTTCTCTCTTTCTTTCCTGTGACCTCACACTCCTTAAACACGTGTTTCATTGTTTCCTCCGTCATCCACTTCCGAATTCTTTCGCATATTTCGAATTCTCTATTTCCGCCTTCGTTTTCTGCCACTCTACCTCTCTGTATCTTTCTTCAATCTCTTTCCACCATCCTTCTTCTTTCGTTTTTACGTTTGCTGCTTCTACTGCCCATCTTTTTTCCTCAAAGAATTTTCTCTTCTCCTTTTCCAGCACTGATTTTCCTTCTCCTCTTAGCATCATAGCTAAGCATTACCCTCGTATCGTTCCTCTTATCTTTCTTCCTTTTTTTATCTTCTCTTCATATTTCATCGCTCTTATCCGCGCTTTTATTTTTATCTTGTCTCTTCTCGTTTCCCATCTTATTATATGTCCTGGTGTTCTGCTATTTATTTCTAAAGTCCATCTCATATATCTTTCTTGTTTTTTTTCCACCTCTCCCCTCTCCTTCCATCCCCACATTTCTGCTCCATATATCATCATACTTACTACCATAGCGTCAAAGATTCTCATCCTTTTATTCCAGTCTGTTCGGATTCTTCTTTTCCCCACGCTCCAGACTTTTCCCACCACCATCTTCGTTCTGTTTGTCACATACTTTATGTGATTTTCCTCTCCATTGTTTCTGCTCATTTTATATCCCAAGTGTATGAAACTTTTGACCTTTTCAATCTTTTCTCCCTTCCATTCGAATTTTTCTTTTTTTTCTCCCGCCTCCTCCCTTTCTAAATTCCATTATTTTGTCTTCTCCATATTTAGTTTTAGTCCCTTTCCTTCCAAAAATTTCTCCATTTTCTTCATCATTTGTTTTAATCCCCTTTCGTTATTTGCTAGCAGCGCCATGTCATCTGCATACGACAGTCTCATATCTTCTTCTTTCCTATCACCAATCCACCCTCTTATATGTTTTTCATCTTCTCTTCCAAGTCTGCCATCGCCACATTAAACAGTACCGGGCTCAGTGGACATCCTTGTTTTACTCCTTTCGTTACTTTAAACTCTTCTGTCTCCTCTTCTATTCTTATCCTGCATCTCGTTTCTGTGTACAGTTCCTCTATTCTTTCTCTCAACTGCTTCTCTACCTCCATTCTTTTCATAGCTTTCCATATCACTTCTCTTCTTATTTTATCAAAAGCCGGTTTCATGTCTGCAAACATTACCAGTACCCTTCCCCCATTTCTTCCTATCTCCCTTCCTATCGCATTTTTATTGCATATATCGCATCTATTGTTCCTCTACCTTTTCTGAATCCGAATTGTGTATCATCTAGTTTTCCTTTCTCCTTCAGGTAATCATTCAACCTTTTCCTCAGTATCTCCGCGTAAATTTTATATCCCGTATCCATCAGCGCGATTCCTCTATAGTTTTCTACCTTTTTCTTGTCTCCCTTCTTATATATTGGTACTACCAGTCCCGTGCTCCATTCTTCCGGAACCTCCCCTTTTCCCATATTTTCTGCAGGCATTCCCTTAATTCCACTCCTCCCTTTGCCCATACTGCTCCATACCGCTTGCTTTATTTCCACCACTATCCTATCAATCTCTCCTCTTCCTTCTTTTACTTTATCAGATTTTTGTACTCGTACTTTGCCTTTTTCCACTCCATGAAATCTATTTCTTTTCTCCTTAGTCTCTGTCTCTTCTCTAATAGTTTATTTTTCTCTTCTCCACACTCCTTATCCCACCATCCGTTTTTCCTACTTCCTCTTTTTATCTCCTTTCCTTCGTGTTCTTCTGCATCTTATTCCCTTCATCTTTTCCTTAAATTCTTTAACTCATTTTTCTGTCCAGTCCCTTCACTTTTCCTTTCCACTTTATCGAGATTGGCATATGATCCGACTCACCTTTATTTATTACTTTCATTTCTTTTATTTCTTTCTCCGCCTTTTCATTGGTTACCACATAATCTATTACCGTGCTTCCTCTTGCCCCTATATATGTCCATTCCCCTTCTTCGTCTCCCTGTCTCACCCCATTTTCTATTGTCATCCCCATTTCTTACAGACTTTCTAGCATCTCTTCCCCTTCTTTATTTTTTATTTTATCCCTAGATCTTCTTCCTTCCTCAATCCATGGCCAGCTCCCCTCTTCCGCCGTTCTAGCGTTGAAGTCTCCTACTATCATTATTCTTTCCTTCTCCTCCTCCCTACTCACCTTCTCTATTATTTTCCATACCTCTTTTCTTTTTTCTCTCATGTATACTACCCCCACTATCCATTTTTTATCCCCCAGATTTACTTCTCCGCATATTACTTCCTCGTTTTTTCTTCTTTTTCTTCTTCTTCCCGTTCTCTCTCCTGTACTCCCACGCTCTTTTTAATTACCAATATTATTCCTCCCATTGCTCTATCTTTCTTCTTTTTTCTTCTTGCCCCTTCCACGATTGAATCGAATTCTTTCAATTTTTTCCTCATTTGCCCTTCCTCTTTTTCCTCCAACCACGTCTCTGTTATCGCTATAATATCGTGTTCTCTTACCATTTCCCATTCTTCCTCCTCTGTATTTTTTAAACCTTCTGTATTCAATGCTAGTGTTCTTACCTGCCTGTCTTCCTCATCTCTCTAACTTCTACTCCACCATCCCTTCCTCTCTCTGGAAAAAAATTTTCTCCCTCTTCATCCCATTTCCCTACTTCACCGTTTATCCACATATTATTATAGCTATTTCTCACCTGTTTCCCCTTATCTCTCTCCTCTCTACCAATCCTTCTCATTTCCTGCTTCATTTTCCTTTCACCCCATGTTAGGTCGTTGTCAATGTAGATTCTAGTCCCTTTTAACTTTGATTTACTCTGTATTATGTTCATTTTCCCTTCCCACGTTTCACATTTAACCCCTATTTTATCTCCCCTTTCTCCAATCATTCAAGTATTTCTCACCTCTACTGCTATATTAGCTTTTCATTTCTTCAATTCTGTACATACCTCTTTTCATTCTTCGTCCCTTCCACTTCCGTAATTATTACATTTTTTTCTTCTCTCCTTGTCCATCTCTTCCAGATTTTTTCTTATCTTCGCTTCTTGCTCCTTCCGTCTTTTCTGTCCCTCCTTCCACTCCGTCTCCTCCTCCTCGCTTCTTTCTTTCCACTCGTCTTCCATCCCGTCCGGCGCCCTTTCAGTCATCCTCTCTCTTGCCACTTCATATGTTTTCTTTTCAAGCCTCTTTTCTATTGCCTTTTCCATCTTCTCGAATTCTCCTTTCATTTCTCTATAATTTTCCTTTGTTTTCTCCTCTATTTCTCTAACTCTTCTCTGTTGCTTCCCATTTTTTATTCCAACCCCCGAGCGCTTCACTAATCTTTTTTTCCATGTCCTCCAATCTCGACTCCATTCTTTCCCAGAACTTCTCCATCTCTTACCCTTCTATTTCTTCTTCTTTTGCTAATTTTTCTTCCTTTTTTGCTTCTTGCTCTTCCCCCTCACTTTCTTTTTCTCTCCTGTCCTTTTTATTCGGTACCAGGTATCTTGTTATATTTTCGTTAGGGCTATCCCTATTTTTCCTCTTCCCCTCTATCCTCTTCCTATCTGCTTGTTTTTTCTTTTCTAACTCCTCCTTCCAGGCTCTGTTTATCTCTCCGTATTCTCCCGGTGTTAAATAGTCCTCACACATACTCTTACTCCTTCCTCTACTTGCTATACTCTCTTTCCATGTTTCCACTCCCCGCATACTCGATGCCCGATTCTCTCTCTCACTCACTCTCCTCGCCACGTATTTCTTTCGCACACCTCTATCCACGTCCCTTCTCCCCTCTGTAGTTGATTTTTCTGCTCACTTTTTTACTCTTTTTTTCTTCATCCACTACCTCACTTTCTTATTTTTTTCCGACACCTCCTTCCTTTTTTTCTCGTTTAATAGTCATAATAATCAGCTAATATTTAATTAATTAATGTTCATATTAACCCCTACTTTTGAAAAAAATTTCATTAAATTTTAATTATTGTTTATGAGAAATAGAATATACATCAAAGCACGACATTTTCGCAAATAAAAAAAGAAAGATGAGAAATATCTGAACGTATAGTATCTCAAAAGGAAATTAAAAGCTCTTTGAAAAGCATTTTTCACATTTAAAAAATTTTATGAGCAATATATAAGAAAATTAAAAGATCAGAATTTCATAAATCTATTTTTCATCGTAAAACAAAAGAAAATCATCAAATAAAAAAAAAGTATTACTAAACGAAGATGCGACAAAAAAAAACCAGAGGTCAAACATCATAATCGGTGTATCCAGTCTTGAGATATGTTATGACACACACACACACACACACACACACACACACACAC
>UELU01074640.1:1248-12951 GCA_900490025.1 Megastigmus dorsalis | reverse complement strand
CTTCAGCAGCTTCTATTGCTCCTATTAATACTTTTCCCTCTTATGCGCTTCCATCAATAGTTGGATCCAAAGCATAGCCTTTAATGAAAAGAAAAATAAGTTCATTAGTAAAAAATAATAAGAAAACAAATTATGAGCTTACAAAATTTAAAAAAATACTTTACAATAACTCGTAAAAGTTTTCCTCTGATTCTCAAATTGAAATTCACTAATGTGGCCTTTTTCAACATACCCAGATAAAGTGTTTTTAGGAGCTTTTTGCTGCTGTGTCTTAAAAGGATTTTCAGGTCCTACCTCAGGCGCAAAAAGTTCATGAAATTTTGGATTAAAGACCAATTCTTTTGTCGTAGAATTTACATGCTGTATACATAATTCTGTTTCCTGTAAGTAAACACGAAATGTAAAATTATAAACTAGAGTGATTAACATATTTAAAAAAAGTAATTGTACTCTCTGTTTAATCAAATTGTTAAAATATGACTACTTACTGATGCTACCACATCTGGTGCAGCGCAAATTTTTAATGCTAAACTAGAAGATAATTTTATTGAGGATAAATCTGTGGAAGTACTATCATTTGGTATTCCTTCTTCATTTTTTATTTCAGTTATTAATTTTTGAACTTTTTCCTTATCATCATCACTGATGTGATCATAGAATCTTTCATGTATCCTTTGCGTGAACATTGTGAAAGGTTCCATGGAAAGTTTCGCATTCCTATTATTGGAATCTTGCTTTTTATATTCCCGAAAACATAGCTTATACCTTAAGGTAAGCATTATGAAATATATTTCACAAATGTTCAAATAATGCTTAGCGGATTCTGCCGTGAAAGATTGTCAATCCTTCAAAAAGCTTACTGTAACCTTTCTTAAATTCTTTCATGAAATATGGTATGGCTTTTAGAAACATTTCATGTAAGTTTTCGCGATCGCATATTTGGAATCTTACTTGCTATATTCCATAAAGCTTACGTGAAGCATGATTCAATGCTTGCATTAGAAGGTTGTCGAAAGATTTCATGGCTAACTTGAGGTAAGCGTTTTGAAATGTATTTCACAAATGTTCAAATAATGCTTGCCGTAACCTTCCGTGAAAGATTGTGGTAATATTTCACGGAAGATTTCTTGGAAGGATCCTGGAAGCTATTATGGAAGCATCGCGTTAGCTTGCAATTTGATTTAAGCATTCAAGCTTACAGAAAGCTTACTGCAAGCTTTCTTAATTGCTTTCATGAAAGATTGCAGTATAGCTCTAAGAAACATTTCCTGTGAGGTTGCCGCAAGCTATCTGCAAGCTTTCATGGAAAGTTTCGCGATCTTCCATCTGGAATCTTATGTGCTATATTCCGTACAGCTTACGGGCAGCTTACGTGAATGCTTGCATTGGAAGGTTGTCGAAAGATTTCATGGCTAAATTGAGGTAAGCGTTTTGAAATGTATTTCACAATGGTTCAAATAATGCTTGCCGTAACCTTCCGTGAAAGATTGTGGTAATTTTTCATGGAAGATTTCTTGGAAGGGTTCTGGAAGCTCTTTTGGAAGCTTCGCGTTAGTTTGCAATTTGATTTATGAGTTCAAGCTTACAGAAACCTTACTGTAACCATTCTTAATTGCTTTCACGAAAGATTGCAGTATGGCTCTTAGAAACATTTCATGTAAGGTTCCCCAAAGCTTTCTACAAGGTTACATGGAGAGTTTCGCGATCTTCCATCTGGAATCTTACGTGCTATATTCCGATAAGCTTATGGGCAGGTTACGTAAAAGCTTTCATTGGAAGGTTAACGAAAGACTTCATGGCAAACTTAAGGTAAGCGTTTTGAAATATATTTTAGAAACTTTAAATAATGCTTACCGTAACATTCCGTGACAGATTGTGATAATATTACATGAAGGATTTCCTGGAAAGATTCTGGAAGCTATTTGTGAAGCTTCATGTTACCTTAATATATATTTCGATCATTCAATCTTTCAAAAACCTTACTGCAACCTACCGTAATTGCTTTCATCAAAGATTGCAGCACGGGTTTTAAAAAAATTTCATGTAAGTATCCCGTCAGCTTACCGCAAGGTTGCATGGACAGTTTCGCGTTCGTATACTCGGAATCTGACTTGCTATATTCCGTAAAGATTACGCGAAGCTTATGTGAAAGCGTGCGTTCGAAAGTTGTCGAGCGATATCATGGCAAACGTAAGGTAAGCATTTTGAAATATACTTCAGAAATGTTTAAATAATCGCTATAGTAAACTTTCATGTAAGATTTCCTGGAGGGATTCTGGAATTTACGATACAAGCTTTGCGTTAACTTGAAATTTGATTTAAACGTTCAAGCTGCAATAAAGCTGACTGTAACATTCGCAAATTCCTTTGTGGTAGATTCTATTATTGATTCATGGAATATCTTTTGTAAGCTTGCCGTAAACTTTCTGCGAGGTTCCGAGGAAAGCTTCTCATTCTTAATTTTGGAATCTTACATGTTATATTCCCTAAAACTTACGGAAGGCTTACTTAAAGCTTGAATTGGAATGATATCCAAAGATGTCATGAAAAATATTGGTAGCAGGCAAAAAAAATTCATTGATACCGCTGATTGACACCCGCTAAAACTACTGCGCGCATCCATAATAATACTTGTTGTTGTGTCTGGGAGTCGATATCCTCATGTTTCTACTGATCGAATTCGCATTGGCAAGAGAGTAATATTACATGGAATATTTCCTGGAAAGATTGTGTAAGCTATTATGGAAGCTTCATGTTACCTTGAAATATCTTTTGAACGTTCAAACTTTCAAAAAGCTTACTGCAACATTTCATAATTACTTTCAAGAAAGATTGCAGTATAGCTTTAAGAAACATTTCATGTAAGGTTCCAGAAGCTTTCCGCAAGGCTTCACTGAATGTTTCGTGTTCGCATATTTGTAATCTAACTTGCTATATTCCGTAAAGCTTATGGGAAACTCACGTGAATGCTTGCATTGGAAGGATGTCGAAAGATTTCATGGATAAGGTAAGGCAAGCATATTCAAATATATTTCAGAAATTTTCAAATAATGCTTGCCGTAACCTTCCATAGATGATTGTGGCAATATTTCACGGAAGATATCTCGGAATGATTCTGGAAGCTCTTATGGAAGCTTCGCGTTAGCTTGAAATTTGATTTAAGCGTTCAAGCTTACAGAAAGCTTACAGCAACTGTTCTTAATTACTTTCATGGAAGATTGCAGTATGGCTTTTAGAAACATTTTATGTACGGTATCCGCAAGTTTTCTGCAAGGTTTCATGGAAAGTTTTGCCATCTTACATCTGGAATCTTAAGTGCTATATTCCGTAAAGCTTACGGGAAGGTTACGTGAATGCTTTCATTGGAAGGTTGTCGAAAGATTTCATAGCTAACTTGAGGTAAGCGTTTTGAAACATATTTCAAATATTTTCAGGTAATGCTTGCCGTAACCTTCCGTAAAAGATTGTGTCAAAATTTCATGGAAGATTTCTTGGAAGGATTCTGGAAGCACTTATGGCTGCTTCGCGTTAGCTTGAAATTTGATTTAAGCGTTCCAGCTTACAGAGAGCTTACTGCAACCTTTCACAATTACTTTCATGAAAGATTGCAGTATGGCTTTTAGAAACATTTTATGTACGGTTTCCGCAAGCTTTCGGCAAGGTTTCATGGAAAGTTACGCGATCACACATCTGGAATCTTATTTCCTATATTCCGTAAAGCTTACGGGAAGCTTACATGAATGCTTGCATTGGAAGGTTGTCGAAAGATTTCATGGCTATCTTGAGGTAGGCGTTTTGAAACATATTTCAAATATTTCTTGGAAGGATTCTGAAAGCTATTATGGAAGCTTCCAGTTAGCTTGAAAATTGATTTAAGAGTTGAAGCTTACATAAAGCTTACTGCAACTTTTCATAATTGCTTTCATGAAAGATAGCAGTATGGCTCTTAGAAACATTCCAAGTATGGTTGCCGCAAGCTTTCTGCAAGGTTTCATGGAAAGTTTCACGTTCTTACATCTGGAATCTTATTTGCTATATTCCATAAAGCTTACGGGAAGCTTGCCAGAAAGCATGAAATGTAAGCTTACTGAAACTTTTATTTACATTGCAGAAAGATAACGGGATCCTCCCAGTGTAATATTCCTTGAAACTTTTGCTGGGAATCTTTCATGCTATGTGGGACAGGATTAAGGCGACAATGATTTGTTTTGCAGGACATTTTCACGAATAGGCCAATGACATTAATCAAAACTGTAAGAGCATGGTAATTACGTCATACAATTTTGCACGGAAATGCGATATTAGCGCACTGCACCGTATTACAGCGGAAGCTTAGTGTAATGTGACGTACATGAGGTAGAAATCAACAAAATTAACCTATTAACAATGTAAGGATTTACCAAGATCAGCGCAGATTGCACGTGAATAGGATACTGGCGCACAATACCGGATTATGGCGACAGCCCTAATTTTCAGATAGATATCCGTACCATCTCTTGACATACTCGGTTTTAGCCATGGTAAACTTACATGATTGTTAAGTGATTTACCAAGAAACGAATACAATATAAGACTTGGATAATATTTGGCTATACAGGATTAAGGCGACAATGATTTGATTTGCAGGACATTTTCATCAATAGGCCAATCACAATAATCAAAACTGTAGGAGCATGGTAATTACATCATAGAATTTTGCACGGAAATAGAAAACTTTAGCGCTCTGTTCCAGATAACAGCGACGATTTCGCACGGCATGGCGATATTAGCGCAATGTACCGGATTACAGGGACAGCTTAGTGTAATGTGACGTACATGAGGCAGAAACCAACAAAATTACCCTACTAACAATGTAAGGATTTGCCAAGATCAACGCAGATTGCACATGAATAGGAGACTGGCGCACAATATCGGATTATGGCGACAGCCCTAATTGTCAGATTGGTATCCGCACAAACTCTTGACAGACTCGGTTTTAGCCATAGTAAATTAACATTATTCGTAAATGATTTACCAAGAAATGAAGGCAATATAAGACTTGGATATTATTTGACTAAACAGGATTAAGGCGACAATGATTTGTTTTGCAGGACAATTTCACCAATTGGCTAATGACATTAATCAAAACTGTAGGAGCATGGTAATTCCGTTACAGAATTTTGCACGGACATAGGAACCTTTAGAGCTCTGTTGCAGATAACAGTGACGATTTTGGACGGAATTGCGATATTAGCGCACTGTACCGGATTACAGCGACGGCTTAGTGTAATGTGCCGTACGTGAGGTAGAAATCGACAAAATTAACCTATTAATAATGTATGGATTTGCCAAGATCAACGCAGATTGCACGTGAATAGAATTTTGGCGCACAATACCGGATTATGGCGGCAGCATTAATTGGCAGATTGGTATCCGAACAAACTCTTGACATACTCGGTTTGAGCCACAGGAAACTTACACGATTCTTAAGTGATTTACCAAGAAACGAATGCAATATATAACTTGAATAATATTTGGCTATACAGGATTAAAGCGACAATGATTTGATTTGCAGAGCAATTTCCCCAATAGGCCTGTGACATTAATCAAAACTGTAGGAGCATGGTAATCACGTTACAGAATTTTGCACGGACATAGGAATTTTTAGAGCTCCGTTGCAGATAACAGTGACGATTTTGCACGGAATTGCGATATTCGCGACTGTACCGGATTACAGCGGAAGCTTAGTGTAATGTGACGTACATGAGGTAGAAATCAACAAAATTAACCTATTAACAATGTAATGATTTACCTAGATCAACGCAGATTGCACGTGAATAGGATTTTGGCGCACAATACCGGATCATGGCGAAAGCCCTAATTTTTAGATAGATATCCGTACCATCTCTTGACATACTCGGTTTTAGCCATAGTAAACTTACATGATTGTTAAGTGATTTACCAAGAAACGAATGCAATATAAGACTTGGATAATATTTGGCTATACAGGATTAAGACGACAATGATGTGTTTTGCAGGACATTTTCACAAATAGGCCACTGACATTAATCAAAACTGTAGGAGCATGGTAATTACGTTACAGAATATTAATCAGTCACCACTGAAAATTAATCAAACTTAGAAAAAAAAAATTGTATTTCTTATACATACCCGTTTTATTGTATTCAAAATATGATGTACTTGCATAAAAGATTACACAGGTCAACAAAATGATTCCGACCTCCTTACCGAGAAACTAGACTATACTTTTCCGAAGGTTTTCGGTGCGGTGACTCCAAGTCTGGCCTCAGAATTGCTATATCCTGTCAGGATTTTGAGATATCCTAACCTAAAAGTGTAAAAAACACCGTTTTTGCCCATATTGGAGGTTATATAAGTCCGACACGTTTCGTTTTCACAAAAAAGTACACCCGGGATCTTAAACCGTAAGTCTTGCTCTTTCAAATGGCGTCACGTTTGTTTAAATATCTTTTTTTTTTCGATGATATAGTACAATTTCAAGTTTACAAATTTTCAAATTTTCCTACATCTGGAAAATTACACAGGCTAACAATTTTCAGAACTGAATCCGAATCTGGCCTCGGAATTGTCCCATCGCCCTCGGTTTCCGAGATATTCTAACCTAAGAATGCGAAAAACACGTTATTTTGCTATACTTGAGGTTCTGTAGGAAAATTTGAAAATTTGTAAACTTAAAATTGTACTATCTCATCGAAATAAAAAAGATATTTGAACAAACTCGACGCCATTTGAAAAAGGAAGACTTATACTTTAAGAAGTCGGGTGTACTTTTTTGTGGAAAAGAAACGTGTCGTGCTTATATAACCTCGAAAATGGGCAAAAACGGTTTTTTTTTGCACTTTTAGATTAGGATATCTCAAAATCCTGACGTGATAGAGCAATTTCGCTGCCAGATTTGGAGTCAGCGCATCGAAAACCTTTTTAAAACTATAGTCTGGTCTCTGGGTAAAAATTTTCTTGACCTGTATTATTTACTACAGGTTTTCCAACAAGTTAATTCAAGTACTAGATATGTACATTTCGTAAATTAAATTTCTGAAATATCAAATAATTCAACTCCGGAGATTGGTCTATATATTTTTTTAAAAATCGCAAATATAGTCCTTGATTTACAAAAAAATACGGTGTGCACCAAGGGCTGAGTAGACTTTTTACCTCGTGTGCAGGCTGACAAAGTACACTCGTCTTCAACTCACATGCCAAAGACCACATTCAGATTAAATAGCCCACTTATGCCCTTAACATACAATATACTATTATTGTATTATTTCCGTTTCATAATCAATTTCATCCTTGCAGGTCAAGAACGCTTTGGTAACATGACAAGAGTGTACTATAAAGAAGCAGTAGGAGCTCTTATAGTATTTGACGTTACAAGAAGTGCAACATTAGATGCAGTTGTAAAATGGAAACAAGATTTAGATTCAAAAGTACAGCTACCTGATGGATCACCTATCCCTTGTGTTCTATTGGCGAATAAATGTGATCAACAAAAAGAAGGTCTCGTTAATTTTCCAAGTAAAATGGATGAATACTGCCGAGAAAAAAGTTTTACTAGTTGGTTTGAAACATCTGCTAAAGAGAATATCAATATTGAAGAAGCTGCCAAATTTCTGGTCAACAAAGTAAGTCTTTTACAATAAATAATTTGTAATAGTTTTTGATATGAGGGAGTAAAGAAGACTTTTTTGTACTGGCGAAACTGTGTGTGCTTGATCATCGAACAATATTATCTGAAATTTAAAGAGTATAATGTAATAAATTTACTGTACATAGGAGCCTAACGCTCAAAAATGCACATTAGTATATTGCGATAAAAGTGAGTCAAGTAAATGATGCACATCTTAATATGAGCGTCACCAGCTTGCACGTTTGGAGTATAATATTTTTTTTAATCTGAGCCATCAAATTCTAAAAAAAATTATATATAATGTATATAATATAGATATAAAAAAAAATTTTTTCGTCACACGACCGTAAGATTTCACGATCTCGTGTGATCATACGATACTCACAAGGAGAACCCACCATCTCCGGGAAAACGATTTTGCTCAAACTTTGGAAAGTAGATTCTGGTACCTGAAAATGAAGTTTAGAACTAATATTTGCGACCAATGGGCATAATTTTACACGATAACCGCTAATTAAGTCAAATACGTAATCATTTATTAAATTGCTTCACGCTTTATAACTCGGCAACAAACGAAAACAAAAAATATTTCTTAATTATAAATGAAAATTGAGAATGCGACCTACAAGTTGAGAGATTATATACATAAATAGCTGAATTCGTTCAAAAGTTACGAATTTTAAAAATTAGGCACAATTTTGCATTTTAAATTAGTATAAAAATAATAAAGAGTTTTAAGTGCGGGATTGTGTATTATTTTGAAACGTTCGTAACTTTTGAATAAGTAGAGCTTTTGCCTTTTACAACCTCTCAAATTAAAGGTTGCATTCTCAATTTTTATTTGTCATTAGGAAACATTTTATATTTTATTTAGTCGCTAATCTGTAAAATATGAAACAACTGTATGAATTTTAACGTATTCTTGAATAGCGGGTATCCTGAAATATTGGACCCATTAGTCGCTAAAATTGTTTCTAAACTTCATTTTTAAGTACCAAAAACTGTAGGAAGTAGTTTTTGGTACTTAAAAATCCCAGCTTAGTCGGTCCTCGTATGCAACGATCAACACTCGAGCCGTGAAATCGCATTGATGAAAAATACTGTTAATTACGCCGTACTTGAAGAACTTAATATTTCGTATTAAGTTCTGTAATCCAGTAATTTGTATATAATAAGGAAACAAATCAATGATAATTCTGTAAAAAAGCATACAAATTTTATTTTTAGCTATTTAACTATAAGGTTTTTTGGATTGGCCCTGAAAGAAAAACAATATTAATCCTTATGTTTTAAACATATTAGTGGTGAAAAATATAACTTTTTTCTCTTAAAATACCCTTGCTAGGGCTCCTACGACTGATAGTTACAGAGTTATGCCATTTCCAAAACATTTTGTACTGCTGCAACCTGCACCTTCAACCACTTGAAGCTATTTAGCATTGTACTTATTTGTGGCATGAAATATTATTTCATGAACCTAACAGTAGAGTATAATTAAAAATTTACGTATTCTGACACATGCATGGGGCGTTTCGCGCCAAACCTCCCAGGCCGGTAAGCGGGCGCCCAAATCCTCACCTTTTGAATGCGTTCCTACGGTATGAAAATGCATATATCGATAAAAGTTCGCATACGTTTTCGATGTATTTTTTCCTCAACTTTCTTGTAGTAACATTTGTTTTTAATAATTTTCTCGTTTTAACCTTGAAAAAACATAAAACCTGTTATATCTCAAAAAGGGTATTTTTAATATTTTTTTAATACTCTAGATCGAAAGATCAGGTTTTTTTACATCGAAATAGCTATTTTCCAGATAGGACTTTTTTGATATTTTCGAGGAATTAAATCGTGAACACCGTAATATTATTATAAAGTATTAGTTGTAATCGATAGGTGGCTACAGGGATTATCCAAAAGAATTTTTTCACCCGAAATTATAAGAGAACCTAAATTTTGTTGAATCACATCCGCGCATTTTTCGCAATATTTCATATATTCATTGAGCAGCAGTCAATAATTAATAGTTTTCTTCTATTCAGTACATTGTTTTTAGTCAGTATGGATTCATTTCGCAAATTCAAATGTGAAAATCCTTTAGAAATTAAAAATCACCTCAAAAGAGGAAAGTTAATGAACTTCCCACAATCTTTAAGAGAAATGTATCCTAGCATAGATATGGAAGAAAAAATCTGTTTGAAATGTAAAATAAAAATTTATAAATTGAAAACTGAAGTAAAAAGTGAGTCAAATAATTGTAAAGATGATTATCACAAAACAGGAATTGCTGTTTTAATCAAGAAGAAAAATTTTTAGAATCGAAGACTAAACAAGAAAGAATTTTATTGCTCACTCTAGTCACGAAATTTTAAAGTCGTAGAGATTTAATGAGAGAATTCGGTTGCACTGAGTGGGAGGCTAAGAAAGTACAAAGTTTAGTGGCAGCACATGGTATTTTAACATCGACGGACAAAAATAAAGGAAGAGCCTGTTGAAACTGAAAATTTAGTAAAACTTTTTTATGAACGTGATGATATAAGTCGCCGTTTAATGCCGGGCATAAAAGATTTTATATCAATTAAACAAAATGATCACAATCGAGCTCATGTTCAGAAAAGATTATTACTTAGTAATCTGAACGAGTTATATACTCAATTTAAAAAAGAACATAAAAATGTTAAGATAGGTTTCACTAAATTTACTCAACTTAGACCGGAACACTATGTATTAGCTGGAAGTAGTGGTACACTTGCTGAATTGGTGCTAATTTAAAACGAGATGCAATGCGTGCCAATAATCATATTGTTACTGCACAAGATCTTTACAACTAGGCAAAAAATTATTATAAAGAAACTAAAGTATTCTTCAATGAAAAAACAGAGTATGAAAAATCTTTATTAGCCTTGAAGCCAAGATTTGATAGCGCTATAGCGATACCAGGTACGTTAATCTATCACGCTTTTATTCCCTCCGCAGAGAACACGCTGAGACTAAAAAAGGTTTCACTTGCTCATGAGTATGATATTTTCCCGAAAGTAAAGAAAACTAAAGTCACTGTGATGAAAGTCAAAACGAAAACACATGTAAAAAAAAGAAGTAAAAGAAAAGCTAAAGAATTAACAAAGAAAAGCTGCTAAGAGAATGAAAAATAAAAATGAAAAATTTCATAAAGTTAATTTAAAGAAAAAATATAAATGAATATATAAAGCTACTTCAAGTTATAAGTATTTAAAAAGCAGTAAGAACGTGTTAAAGCTATGAGTTAGTATACTGCGGCCATGCGGCCGGCTATAGTCTCGCGGCGCGCACTGGTTTGTCACTGCGGGTACGTGTTCACGGTTTATTTCCTCAAAAATATCAAAAAAGTCCAACCTGAAAAATAGCTATTTCGATGTAAAAAAACCTGATCTTTTGATCCAGAGTATTAAAAAAAATTTTAAAATAACACTTTTCAAGATATAACACGTTTTATTTTTTTTTCATTGTTAAAACGAGAAAATTATTAAAAACAATTATCACTACAAGAAAGCTGAGGAAAAAATACATCGATAACGTATACAAACTTTTATCGATAGATGCATTTTCATACCAAAAAAGTTCAAAAGGTGAGGTGTCGGGCGGCCGCTTACCGGCCTGGGAGGTTTGGCGCAAAACGCCCCATATTCTAAAAGGTATACTTAAATGATATTTTATACTTACCTAAATAGCTTACCTAAATAACTACTTATGATAGTAGTTATACACCCACTATGGCCCGTCATAACAAACTTGACCTTGACTTCCAGAGTCTCGGTGCAAGTTTGCTGACGGGGCATAGTGGGTGCATTAGTCTCTCTATTGCACATACGTCGAGGATGAGTCACTATCCTCCGACGTACGTGTAATAGATCTCTCTCTCTCTCTCACTCTTTCTCTCTCTCTCTCTATATATATATTACTCTCTCTCTTTCTCTTTCTCTCTCTCTCTATATATATATATATTGCCAATCAATCGTTAACTGATACTGAGCAAGTCCCCCCTGTCGATAACCCCCAAAATTTTGACCGTTTTGCCG
>UELU01074599.1:795-20276 GCA_900490025.1 Megastigmus dorsalis | reverse complement strand
ATCTATATGTGTTTATAACTTTTAATATTTATAATTTTGCGTAATATCGGGACTTGGCCGGCGTAGTACTCTTTGCTATTAATCATTTTGTGCAAGATGGGGCTTATGTGATTTATCATTTTTTAAATTAACTGGAACATAGAAATAGATCGAACAGCCTGAGGAGGGGGGACGCTACTGCTTCCCCTTAACTGCAATCGTATTAACTGCAATCGTATTTATTAATGGGGCATATTATTTTTTAATTTACAGATATACCTCGTGTGGTCTACATAATACAATCGGTTACGAGGAAAAAATTTATTATTTAGAAGCCAATTGAAAAGGGAGACATCTCAATCTATTTCTGAAGGAGGCAGCACACAAAAGCCCATTTTCTACCAACTTTAAAACGAAGTTCTTTTTCGATTTATGTTGTCGGTTTATGTTTAAAATGTTATCCGATTACAATATTTTCAAACAATTTCTATGTAAATCACATAAATAAACTTCTTTAAAGTTGAAAGAAAATGGGCTTTTGTAAGTTGTCTCATATCCAACCAGACTCTAAGTTATGGCCTTTTACAACCGAATTCTGAACTATCGTATTTTCCAATAGAAATGTGAATTGAAACGGCACTATATGCTACATTTAAACTGCACTGATGTATCTTCATGTTCATCGAAAATAATATTTAGGTATTATTAACTTTAAAACTTTAAATTTATTATTCTCTAAGCACGCAAAAAAAATGTTAAGCAAAAGGAATTCAATATTTAAATACATTCTCTTATTTTTTTATGAAGTACATGGATGGTTTAAATTTCTTTCAATTACTTATATCTAAGTATTAAAGAAAAAAATGAGGATTATAATAATAATAATATAAAGCACCAGAAATTGCCTGTAGATGGGCCACCAAGTATGTTCATAGTTATTTATTAAGATGAAAGATATTTTATAAAATTGTGAACTTGTCATTCTGGACGAGGTGCATTATATTTGCAACTGTTTGCAACTCCTAATAATAGAACTGTGGCAGTGCGTCATGCTTCCTTAACGCAACAGTGGAAGAGAGAAGTTAAGACTAAATGTCGAAGGGGTCAATTAAGTGTTTTATATACCATGGTACTTCAAGGGACGTAAGTGAAAAAAAATTATCCAAATTTGATGTTATAATAACTACATACAATGTGATTGCACAAGAGTATGAGCTTTATGTTGTACCCAAGAAGAATAAGGATTCAAGAATGTTCAAGATAATAATTTATGATTAAAGTAACATCTTTTGTTTTAAAGTTAATAAAGAAGCATCTGATTTTTAAGAATAGAGATGCCAGATAAGCTATCGGAGCTATTAAAGGTGTTAACAATTGTTCACACCTTTGGTAGCTTTGATAGCTTATCTGGCATCGCTATTCTTAATAAGGCACCACACCCAAGTTAAAACTCATTTCATTTTGGTCTTATATTGAGACTGTGGTAGATGTATTCATCATCCAGCATTAATAAACTTAATGGTAAACAAGGAAGATATTGAGATTGAAGGAAATAGTCCTTAAACTCAGCAGATTAATGCTGATGTAATCGATGAACTCTGTAAATTAATATTAACCTTAGCATTTGCATTAATAAAATTATATAATGAACGAAATATTAAAATTTATATTGTGTTTTTGCGAATTGAAAAATAGAGTTACTTGGCTATTTATCACATGATTTCACAACTTTCTATAGTTTGCATTTGAAATTTGTAAGTTTATCGCTGCAATAGAATTGTTTGGGAAAATAAAAATATTTTATTGTGCACCCAAGACTTATATCGTTATATAACTTATATGATATTAAAATTGATCAATTATAATAGTATTCTTAAATTTTTTTAATTTATAGGAATTTTTTTTTACTTAATTAAAAGACTTTACAGTATTATTTCTTTAATTATTATTGATTTATATTCAAATCTTTTAATTCTAATTTACCCTCGAATTTAACCTTAATTATATAAATTATTTTTTTTGGCTTTTGGCTTTCATAATTATAACTAATAATAATAAGTACTACGGACATTAGAAAATATAGGAAATAAGAATCGTATAAAACTATGCAATACAATATATCATAGGCACAACAGTACACGCTAGATCTTTAAAAATAAAATTTTTAATTGTGTCCTTTTAAACTAAAATATAAATTACATTATTTAAGAACACATCGATAAAAGCCTGCACGCAAAAATGCATATAATTCTGCATAAAGTAGTGTCGGATATCCAGAAGGATCCCACTAGATTTTCATATATTTGGAGCGAGTAATTATTTCTAAAAAAATTTTCCGAATATTTGATATGTAAAGTCACAAGCATGATTTTCCGAACATTTATGCAGTCATTTCATGTTACATGAACATTTTATGGAAGATTGTAACCACTATCTTCGTAGTGCTGCTTGATTCCGGGGTTTTTCCACATAGCTTTCACGTCATATTTCACAGTCGATCATTTGGAAACTTTTTTGTATTGTTTCATGAAACTCTCAGGAAGCTATCTTAAAACAATGAGTTGCAATACTCGCATAACCTTCTCTTATAACATGCATATATTTATTTTGTAATACAGCGAAAATCTTCCTTGAATGCTGTTATTTCCACAATTATAACTTTCAAAAACATTAAGGAAATTTTAAGTAAAGCTTCCACGTAAGATTTCAGCGTGAAGTTTCGTAATATTACTCGCGAGGTTCCTGCAATCTTTACTCAAGCTTTCATATAATACTTGAAAGTCATGTATTATGAAACTTTTTGGTTTCCTTTCATAAAACTCTCAAGAAGCTTTCTTGAAACATCGATTTGGGATATTCCTTCAAGCTTCCATTTTAACTTCATCAGAGGTATATTGTAACAAATGTAAAATATTTCTCGAATGCTTCCTGCAATGTTTCTAGAAAGATTTCACGAAGGTTCAGTGACATAGGACCCCGCAGAATCCTTATGGGAAACGGCTTTCGCTTTCTGAGGAGAAAGCTTTCTGAGAGTTTTAGGAAAGGAACCAAAAAGTTTCAATATACCCGACTTTCAAGTATTATATGGAAGCTTTAGGGAATATTTCAGGAACCTCGCGAGTAATATTATAAAAATCAATGCTGGAATCTCACGTGGAAGATTTACGAAAGATTGTATAAAGACCTTTGAAGGTTCTAATTGTTACATTGCGTAATATGCTTACTGAAAATTTCTAAATAACCTTCCATTAACTTTCCAATGAAATATGTCACTGAACCTTCGCGAAACCTTTCTAGAAAGATTGCAGTAAGCATTCGAGAAATATTTTACTTTTGTTACAATATATCTATGATGAAGTTAAAATGGAAGCTTGAAGGAGTATCCCAAACCGATGTTTCAATAAAGCTTCCAGAGATTTTTAGGAAAAGTAATAAAAAAGTTTCAAAATACCCGACTTTCAAGTATTATATGGAAGTTTGAGGGAAGATTGCATGAACTTTACGCGTAATATTCTAAAAATCAATGCTGGAATCTCACGTGGAAGATTTACGAAAGGTTGCATAAAGACCTTCGAAGGTTGTAATTGTTACTTTGTGTAAAAACCTTACATAAAATTTCTAAATAACCTTCCAACAACCTTCCCATGTATGCGGCGCGGGTAAGGGTTAACGTTTGACACGTGAGCGCACGAGTATAGAGTTAATTCCTATAATTCTTCTTTGATGTCTAATAGCATATGTACGCACGAGCTATTCGAGATAAAAAGATTTTCACTTAACCTTTTAATTTTTCTCGATATCGGTACTATTCTCTTCAAGTGTGCGCACGAGACAAGAGTCGTACTCCGACTGGTACGGGTACAGGAAATCTCCTTACACTTTGGCCGTGTGCGCTCGACACAAGTATAAGGGTTCTTTCTTGGTGCTAGTTTCCGTCAGCCATGTGAGCACGACCGACTAATACTATTGCTAAGCGGAAAGGGTACGGAATTAGCCATGTATAAGCATTGAACGTGTGCGCATGATCAATGCGAATAGTCAGCATATAGCTTCGCCCTTCCGGCTCGGTCAGATTTTTGGCAACGAGAGCGCCGAATATAAAGGCCGAGCGAGTGTACCTAAGTATATCTATATCGTGCGCGCTACTGTACAATCCTATCGTAGGCGCGCGAGCGGCTGCTGTATATCTATATATTAATCGGCTTCTCCCTTTTGATCCGATCCTCTCTATGTAGTACTATGGTGGGGGAGAGATATCGGAATCTTCTTTGTGCGGCTCTTTGTTCTCGCTTACCGTGCTTAGCTTACTTGGGTTTGATTCTGATCTTTACTTCTGTTAGAAAAATACTTATTACCCATATAAGAACAAGCTCATACGTTATTTTGGGTATTTCCTTTATCTACTGGTCTAAAATACGCGTATAATTTAAATAATATTACATTTTCGAAGGATCATCAAATTTAGAGGAATCTACTATTACCATGCGATCTATTTTTACTTATTTATAAATTTACTCATTTTTTATTTTTCGGTTTAGTAAAAATTTTTAGATAAAAATCTAATGGCTGTTCATTTTTTATCGTTCCATTCTTTATACAATACGTATATCTATCTTGTGTAAGTATAAAAGTTCATCTATATATTTTTGTTTAGAATGTATCACAACAGTATGTGATTTGGAGCGATTCCATAAATAAATGTAGCCGTAAATAAGTTGTTGCGATTACGAAATTTCTTGTGGCGATTTCAATAAATTAACTAGATTTTGGAATTGTGAAAATAAAGTATAATTTGAGTTAAAAATGCCAGTATTTATCATAAGTTAGATATTTATTTTTTTAAGTAAATAGTATTACTTTCTATTTTTATTGAACGTTAAAAAAATTGTTTATTTTAGTTATAAATAATATGTGTGATTTATTTTTCTACATATTTCTGCATTGTCATAGGCGTTTGAAAGTTTGATAACTTTGTATCAACTGTCTATATCTTTCATTTTAAATACTGACTAATTTGTGCACGCTGCGAATGCCGTGTTCAGTGCCATTGATAGAATTGGAAAAAAACTATGAGATACCCCTTGCAGCGAACACCTTATATAAATTATGGAAAGATATAAATTCAATGGTTGTAGACAGAAAGTTGGGAAGGACATCAAGAATTATGTAGCGAATTTAAAAAAGCTTTTGACGCATTGCAAATTTAGCGATGGGTTGTAAAGAAATTTTTATGACCAATTAGTTCGGGGAGTTTCAAGCGAGGCGACGAAGAAGAGGTTGATAGTGGAAAAGGATCTGACTTATCACAAGGCGAGTGATTTGGCATTATCTTTGGAGACAGCGGGAAGCGTTGCGGCAAAAATGCAAATATCATCAATGCCGGCAACAGTCAACTATATAGAGGACAAGAAGACGACATCAAATAAATATACAGACGCAAAGACCAGTAATCTTCGTAATTGTTTTTGTTGTGGTAGAGCAAATCACTCGAGCGCATTTTATAGATATAAAAATTATAAATGTAAAAAGTGCGGTAAAATGGGCTATTTGCATTTTGTATGTACGAGTAAAAATGTTACAAAGTTTAATTCTAAGAAAAATAATAAAGTTAGTGAAATTGTAAATGGAAAGGGTTGGGTTATAATAAAATCGAAACGCAAAATTTTATTGACGAATCCGTAAATTGAGTAAAGATTTTGATAGAATTTTTCTTTTAAAAAATGATGAAATTAACTCGATTAGTTCCGAAGGTGAGTTTATACCATTTTATGTTTTATTAAATGTTGAGGGTGAGTCACTGGAATTCGAAGTTGATACTGGATCACCCATTTCTGTGATTCCATCGCGTACATGTAATAGCTCTGAAAGGTTAGCGAAAATTTAATTAACTTTTAACTGCGTGTGTTCAAAACATTCCATGGAAATCGTATTGTTCCGTTGTGAAAATGTGCATCATTGTAAATTTTAAGGATACACCGTATGAAATGGTCCTTTTTGTTTTACCGAGCAATAATAATATTTTGATTATTGGTCGCCAATGGCTATGCGAACTCAAATTGATAGGTATCAATAAGAGTGAGGTAGGGCTCACAATTAATTCATTGACTGTACCTAATGTGAATATAGATATAATGTTTAAGAAGAAATTCGATACTGTGTTCACTGATAGGTTGGGTAATAACTGACGGAAAATTTTTGCTGTTTTTAAAACCAAATTCTACTCCAGTATTTTATAAAGCGAAACCAGTGCCGCACACAATGCGTGAAAAGTAAGAAATGGAGCTTAATAGACTAGGTGATATAGGTATCATGGAACCGATTAATAGTAGTAAGTGGGTGTTACCCATTGTACCTATCGTAAAATCAAACGGGCAACTAAAATTTTGTGGAGATTATAAGGTTACTCTTAATCTGCATCTAGTGATAGACAAGCATACCGTTCCACGTGTATGGGACCCGCTTATAAAATTAGAGAAAAGAAACGTTTTCTCGAAATTGTATTTCGCTCGAGCCTATCAACAATCGAGTTGGCCAAAGCATCAAAAGGTTTAACGACCGTTTTAATGCACAATAGTACATTACGTAACTAGTGGGCGAAGGAGTGGTCAAAGCGAGGGTGAAAAGTCACATGCGCTAAAAATCAACTTACTCGAGATAATTTCCTTCGTTCACTAGTTGCGTAATGTACTATTTCCGTTACAATAGACTCAGCTATGGTATTGCATCGGTACAGGGCTTATTTCAGAGGAAAATGGAAAGGATTCTAAACAAAGTAGAGGGCACGGTTATTTACTTTGACGATGGTTTTGTTTTGGAAGAGACTCGCGAGGCACACGATCAAAATTTAATGGAAGAATAAACTTGTTTCAAAGAAAACGAATTAACTGTGAGAATTGACAAATGTGAATTTGCGCAAGAAAAAGAACAGTTCTTGTGTTATGAACTAAACAAACAAGGGTTGCATATCTCTAAAGACAAAATCAATGCAATTTTAAAAATGAAGGCACCTAGGGACGTATGCGAGTTAAAATCATTTTTAGGAGCACTGAATCATTATGCAAAGTTTATTAAGGGTTACGCATAAGTAGTGATTCCACTATAAGAATTTCTAAGAAAAAACATTAAATGGCAATGGAATGTAGATCGGGAATAGGCTTTCCAAAACGCAAAAGATTGTTTAATATTACATGATTTATTGATTTACTAGCACCCCCCGTCTCGGCTTCGCCCGCGCTATAACACATAGATGTAATATAATAATTTTTTTTAAATGTTTTGTTTTTTTTAATGATAGATTTATAAAATTTGATGAAAAATGATAGAAATATAATTATTAGAATATAAGTTCGCATAACCAAGCACGCATATGTATGCGAGTGCCACATCACATATGTGTGCATAGTCATGGAAGGGTTAACTCCCTCTTTCCTTGTTTCGCTCGTCTGTAACGTACCGCGGCGCGGAAGAACGACAAGGTGCTCGTTGCTGTGAACACCTTTCAAGCGTTTGTAATAAGAAATATAATAGACCACATATTCAATACTATTAAACCACGCTATATTTATTCACTCCTATAACATAATTTTAATAGGTTATGGGCCCAGGAGTAGATACGTGACAAAAGTGACTGTGCAGTAATAATAAAAAAAAAAAGAGAAAAGTGTAAGTGGCACAACGAACAGTGCGGCACGAATCTTACCTGCGGCGTGCCACGAGATACAAATAACAAGTAATCCAGATGGCCGACGTAATGAGCCTCAAGTATATTTCACAGTTCGACGGCAAGAATTTCCAAGCTTGGAAGTTCCAAATGAAGCAAGTGTTTGTGTCGTCGAATGTCTTGGAAATAGTAACAGGAGAAGAAAAAAAGCCAGATAATGACAATGCTGCAGGACTAAAATCGTGGAGGCAAAAGGACGCTAAGGCAACGAGCATCATGGTAGCAACAAGGACGAGTGCACAGATTAATTAAGTTATAGTGTGTGAATCTGCGCACGAAATATGGAAAAAGCTTTGTTCTCAATATGAAGAAAAATCAGTGACAAATAAAATGAGTCTGCTCCAGAGGTTTCACGCTGCAAAAATGGAGAAAAACGAAACCGTGTCGGAATTTATAACGCGCATACAGAACCTCGCAAGCCAACTACAAAAAATAGAAGAAAAAATGTCAGAGGCGTCAATCATGGCAAAGGTCCTCGGAGGTCTACCAAAGGAGTACGATTTTTTTGTGATGGCATGGGACAGCGTGAGCAGCGAGAAACAAAACATGCAGCACCTACTAGAGCGGTTGATTAAAGAAGGGAAACGGAAAACCGGCGACGAGATAAGTGAGCGGACATCGGTCGACGCATTTTTTTCATCAGGCGGAAAGCAGCAGGGGTCGAGAGCCAGCGAAAACGAGGTAGAGTGCTACAGATGCCATGAAAAAGGTCACATTGCGCGGAATTGTCCCAGACAAGACAACAGACACGACAAAAGGCGAGGACGCAGCCGAGGCAGAGGGAATTCTCATAGAGGTCATCATCAAGGTCAAAGACGCTCATCGGCTGGATATTCGAGTACGGTAAATTCAAATTTCCCTGTGACATGCGCAGAAGATGGATTTTCAGGCGCTTTCGTCGCGACCACGTCGAGCGAACGGAGTGCAGAGAGAGCCGAAGTCAATGCCACCCATGAGGTACGGAAGGTACTACAAAGTGATGATATGGCAGATTACTGGCTGACAGATAGCAGTGCCACCAGGCACATCACCTTTCTACGCGACTGGCTGCACGAAATGATCGACGCTGGAGGCACGGAAGTCGTTATGGGGAATAATGAGACGCGAAAAGTAGAAGGTATCGGATATGTAAAAATAAAACGAATGGTAAAAGGTAAATGGATCGACGGAATAATAAAGAATATACTTTACGTACCGACATTCAAAAAGAATTTATTCTCAGTGGGAGTAGCGACCGGTCAAGGATTAAAAGTAATTTTCGAAACGAATACTGTCGAGATACAGACGCAAAGAGGACAAACTGTAGCAGAAGGAATAAAATACTATCGTGATATTTGTGTTTTACTTTTTAAGGTGTATGTAGCAGAAGCAAATGTAGGGATCTGCAGCCTACAAAATCTACATGAATCCCTAGGCCATGTCAACAAACAGAGACTGAAGAATATGCTGAGAACTGGTAGTGTTGAAGGAGTTGAAAAGATTGAGGAGAAAGAGGAATTCTGTGAAGGATGTGCATATGGAAAGGCTCACAAGAAGATCTCCAAGGCGAGTGATACCAGCCCAGAACATTACCAAATAGGAGAATGCATTTACATGGATCTGTGTGGCAGCATGTCAACATCGCTGGGAGGAGCCCACTACTTTCTTCTAATCAAGGATCGACGATCAGCATACCGTTTTGTGTATTTTCTCAAAGAGAAATCAGAGGCATATGAAAGTTTTTTAACCTTTATTAACATGATTGTAAATCAATATGATAAGAAGATTAAAGTTGTAAGGTGTGACAATGGCAGGGAGTTCATAAATGAAAAGTTTTTATCATTTTTTAAGGAAAAAGGAATTAATCTCTGCAATTCAGCTCCATACTGCAGTGAACGAAATGGAAGAATTGAGAGGGAAAATAGGACGATTGTCGAGGCAGCTAGGAGCATGTTGTACAGCAAACCAATGCCAAGATATCTATGGGCTGAAGCCCTCAACACGGCAGTCTACGCAATAAATAAGACAACCTCGACGACCACTGGCAACATCACACCATACGAGGCATGGTATGGAAGGAAACCGAATATTGGACACATGCTTCCATTTGGGACCGAGGGTTTCTATATGGTACCCAACATTCATAGAACCAAACTCGACAAGAAGGCGCAAAAGATACTACTTGTTGGATACCAAGAAGGCTCCAGAAATTACACAGTATTTGACCCGGAAACAAGGAAGGTGAGATTGGCCCGTGACGTCACGTTTAAACCGCCTGAAGAGTGCAAGATATCCATTTTAATTCCCGATAGCAAAGGAGACAAAATTGTCAGTGCTGTATCCGAGGAGGAGGAAGCACTACAGAGTGAATCTTTGGACCACAGCACTAATGAAATGGATGTGATCTTGGAATTATCGGGCGAGGAGATGGAGATCGACGAAAAATCAGAGTCAACTCCACGGAAAAATAACAAACGAAAACTTTCCGAACTTTAATAATAATAATAAACGAAACCCCCTTATCCCCCGACCCAATGTTGTTTGCCTGCGGCGCCCGCTTGTATTACTAAAGAAATAATCATTAGAAAATATATTAAATTGTTTTATTTCTTTATTTTGCTTATTTAGTAGTAGTAACTGTTTTTAAATGAAAGTTGTATAAAGAAAATAATCCCTAGATCTCTTGCGCAGGCGCACACATTCGCTTATGAATCTTAGTGCTCATATTCAGTTAACAAAATTATTTCTTTATTGCTAATAGTTATAATAAATGCCAAAACCCATATATGTGAACCGTAAAAATTTTGCAAACGTTTCATCATATTTATGGATCTTTAAACAATATCTAGCGTAAACGCAAGCCACTCTAGTGCAAAATTGAATAGCTACAACTTTTTGATTTTTTTCTGGAACGATACGCTACTAACAAAACGCAGTTTTTAGGTATTTTTTTCATCGCGATTAGTTAATGTTGGCCGCTGAGTTCTTGTATCCAAATTATAGTCTTTTGAATTGGAAGGGTAACTCAGTCGGAATCATCGGGATGCCAGGAATTATTGCTATTTCACCCTTTGCAGGGCCTGCGAGAATATTAGTTTCTATAATATTATTTCGCATAATTTAGATTTGTAACCTGGTAAATAAATAAATTAGGGGATTAAGATTTCTTAATAGAATAATAGCTATTATTTGCAAAAACGAAACCGCCAGTAAGAATATTCGTTAAGGAAGATTCAATACATCGAGTACAAAAAATTTTACTCAAAAACGGTTTGCTCCATACCGGGTTTTACGCTTCTACTTATATCCTCGGCGACAATTGTTTAGGTACGTGTTCGCTACCAGCTGAGCGTCGCCGCCTAGTGGCAGACGCGCGACTCTGCTTTCCGACAAGGCGGCACGCGACTGCGCGGGTACTCCGCAGGCCGACCGCGGCACGCCGTTGTTCCCCTATATTACTACGCTACGCGTATGTAAAGTAGTCTCTGCTTTATTTTTTTAATAATTTATGATATATTTTAATACAAAACCTAGCCAATGTTACTCCACGATGCCAAAAATGTATCTTGTCAAAATTTTGTTGTAATCGGTTAAGTAGTTTTTGAGATTTTGTGACGTGTACAAAGAAACGCTGTCTCTTTATTATATTAATAGTATATATAGTATATAGTATAAGATTATAATACAAAAATTCCGATAAAGGCTTACGGCGCGTCATCTACGCGTTTCGGAGCCGTATCGTCACATATGTTTTGACGCCCGCGGGACGCAATTATCCGCAGCTGGACACAGAGGCATTAACATTGGTGTTCAGAGTTAAATCATTCCATCAATACGTGTAAGGGCGAAATTTTATACTCGAGACTGATCACAAATCACTCTCGTTTATTTCCGATTTAAAGGTGGGTCAAATGGCGGCAAAGCGTACACAGAGATAATCGATTTTTTTATGTCTTATGGTTTTCAGATTCAAAATATTAAGCGTCATGATAACGGACGGACTGATGCTTATTGCATGTTTTGATTGATGAATTTAAATCTAGCCAAACTTTTCAAACTGACTGACCAAGTTCAAACTGATTCCGTAGCGTATTCATATTTAAATTATGTACACGTCGACATTAAATCAATTGATAGTGATTTAGTAAAGCAAGAGACGAGTAAGAATCCAATTTTGAATCGAGTATATAAATATGTATATATATATATGAATGTTAGTCCGAAAAGGTAGACGACAGTTTATGAGCGTATAAAAATAGACAGCTAGAACTATGCGTAGAACAAGGATGTATTTTATGGGGATATAGATTAGTAATTCAATTATTATTAAAGGCAGAAATTTTGAAGGGACTACATAGTGTACACATGGACTTAGTCTAAATGAAGTCTTTGATTCGAACTTTTGTTTGGTAGCCACGGATAGATCGTGAAATCGAGCATATAGCAAAATCGCCAAAATCGAATTTACATGTTTTGCAATGGTCCCAAGGTTTGAAACCGAGGCTTCATATGGACTTTTGTGGTCTTATTAATGGTATAATGTATTTAGTTTTAACAGACTCATGTTCTAAATGGATGATACTCATTTTCGCTAGTACGGCGCTGAGTTTCTACCGCCGAAATATCTCGCGTGGAAAACTTGGCCCAGAATTCAGTCTACGAGGGTTAGCCGCAAGGAGAAACTCCGAACACTCTAAACCTGCATACATACACTCCTATCCACCGCAAACTTTAGCTGCAACGAGGTTTAAAAGTCCGCGACACACACACGCACACACGAACGAAATTTCTGCAGCTCGAACAGCTGACTTGGGCCATGGCTCCAAAACACACTTTTTGTGGAAAAAAAATCGTTGAAATAGCAGCTTATACAGCAGCATGCACTTTTAATGAAGGCTTCAGTACAGCATTAAAAATAATGAGTGTTATGGGCGTAACAATAGGCAGTGAGGCTCAAAAACACACGGAGAAAGTCAATGCAACGCGCGTGCGGAAAGCCGAACGGGTTGCTTCTCAGGCTTCAAAAGAAAACAGGGTGACCCGCAGAAACGCTAGAATACGAGAAAATGATGCGTACGAGGAAGCTGAAGGAGTTATATATGGAGCTGGCATCGCTGATTGAGTGTAAGACCCTTTTTTTCTCAAATTTTCATAAAAAAAAACTTTGAACGGGTTTTTCTCGAAACAACGCTTTACAACTCTATCGACACGATTTAAAAAAAACTACTGCACCGATTCAGTTGAAATTCGAACAGCTTACTCCTGATATATGTTCTTTTTGTATGATCTAGAATTATAACGATCAATAAATTTTTCAAAAAGTTATAAACAATTTATGTTGCAAAAAAGAGCCAAAAAATTCAAAAGTTCGCCATTTTGTTTTTTTTTTCGGTAAAAATGAAATATCTCAGACTATGCAATAGCCACAACTATAAGTTTTAAGAATCTATTTAGTTTTTTTGATTTCAGATGATCCGTTAGTGAGATATCGTGTCGACAGTCAAACAAAAGAACAATTTTGAGGCGGCCATTTTGTCAAGAAAAATCCGTAAAAAAAAAAAATTTTTATATCTTCAAAATATGTATTTTAATATGTAAAAAGTTTGAACAATAAAGATTATTTTTTGTATGAAATAAAAATTATTGAATAAATAGGGCAAATCCACCGCAAACCTGCCTTAAATTTCAATAGCAGCAATGGTATACTCGTTTAGTAAGGCGTCTATCTTAACAGCGAATGAGCGTCTATCATCATTCATCCTATCGTGTGTTTAAGGTTGGGGCGTGGCTCAGTGCAATGTATCTACGTGACCATAAAGACGCTGCTACTCTCCTAATAGTTTTATTATTATCTAATATTAAATATTGATATTTTAATAAAGGCTCTAGCGTAATAAGCATGTGAAAAGTGCTTCCGTTCGGATTTTTTTCGGATTGTTTTTATCATTACCATTATGAAAAAATATGAGGATCGTGCAAGTTTCAGCTCCTAACTTCAAAAAACAGAAAAACGTATTTTTTCTTATTTTTTTTATAGCTCATCGTGAAAACCGATTTTCACGATTATTTATAGAGATGAAAGATATATTTTTATAGAATGTAAAAGTGCGAGTTAATACTTAGGGACACAACTGTTTTCTTTAGATATCGCGAAAATTAAAAAACGTGCAATTTTTTTATTTACGTCTTTTTAACGAGCAAACTACATGTAATTTTATGGTTTCCTTGGAGACCACCTTTGAGAGCATTAAGTGATAGGAGAAGAGCGGGACGAGAAAAAGGGATGAAGTGAGAAGAATAGATAGATAGATATTCATTTATTTATGTACAGTATGTTTTACATTGTATACATCAGTATTTAACATGAGTAGTAACAAGTAAAAAAAATATAATAATAATAAAGATAATAACAATAATAAGCTATAATAATAAAAACAGTGATATAAAAAATATATAAGAACAACATTAGACTAGACCTCAATTCACTAGGAATAGCGATCTATTCTATTGGACCATTGTTTTGGCATGAGGTTGAGGTAGAAGAAGAAGTCGAAGAAGAGGAGGTCGGCTGCGCTAGTGTCACTGGTGCCTCAGAGATGAGACTGCAACAGAAGGGGAGTCTCACTCTCTAAGGAGAAGTAATGATTGCGTATAGATGATTTAAATGTGCTTATGGTGCAGCAACTTCTAATCTCTGCGGGAACCTTGTTCCAGAGCTTAGAAGAGATGACAAAGAATGAATTTTCAAGAAATGAAGATGTATACGGAATGGTCAACGATTTCACCGCACCCCTCACAGGTCTCGTCGGGTTATTCCACATGTATCTCGAAAAAATATATTGTGGACTGCCAGTGCGGAATAATTTGTGAAGCAGAATAGTTGCAAAATAGTCTCTACGACCAGAAGTGGTCAGCCAACCCAAAGAGCGCCTGTAAGAGCTAATATGCTCACTCTTTCTCAACCCGAAGATGTATCGGATGTCAGAATTAATGACTCGCTGTAACTTGAGGTCCAATTCTCCTGAAATATCACAGTATACAAGACAGCAATGGTCAACCAAGGGAAATAGGAGAGTCTCAATAAGGTGCTTTCGCAACTTGAGGCTTGTGCTCATCCTGAAGTAATTAAGGCGATATAGTAGAGTATTTGCCTTTTTGCAGAAATGAGTGATGTGTTCCTTCCATTTCAACTTCGAGTCGAGCCAAACTCCAAGACTACGCACTGAGGACTCAGTTTTGATGACAGATTGATTGAGCATTATACCGATGATTGCCTTATTGGAAAGTGTATTAAGGTAGAAGCAGGAATCCAAGATCATGGCTTTTCTTTTATCAACATTCAGCCTAAGGTGATTAAGTGTGGCCCAGCTTAAAACATACTCAGCATGTCTGCTCATAAGATCCAGATAACGCTGCAAGTCCTTAAGAAGAAACTGCACATACAGCTGAAGATCATCAGCATATATCAGATGAGAAACGCCTGCATCAATGACGAAAGAGATGTCATTGATATACAAAGAGAAGAGCAGGGGCCCAAGAACGGACCCTTGAGGTACACCTCTATTTAAAGAGATAAAGGACGATGGATTATTGTCCCTGTCAAGGACAGCCTGCTCTCTTCCTGTAAGGTATGATGCAAACCAGCGAATCACAGTGGTAGAAAGATCAAGATTCTGCATAAAGTCAAAAAGCAAGAGCAGCGTTACCTTTTTCTGATCCATACCTTCTCGAACGTCATCAGTGAGTTTCAGTAGCGCAGTCTATGTACTGTGATTAGTCCTGTAGCCCGTTTGAAAGGGATCTAGTAGCATACATGTTTCAAGGTAATTGCTAAGTTGATTATGCACGAGACGCTCAAGAACCTTGGAAAGAAAGCACAACAACGCTATTGGTCTGACCTCATTCATAGAACGAGGAGTAGCAGTCTTATTCAAAACTATTATTAATGACTTTTTCCAGATGGAAGGAAAACAGACTCTCGCAATGAATCATTAAAGATTCTACAAATGAAGGGACCAATAACCGGAATAGCAGCACGAATTATAGATGGTGGTACACTGTCGTGACCTCTGGCATCAGATGTAGTTTGGCAGATAGCATGCCACACCTCCATGTTACCAACTTCGCTAAACGAGAATAGTGGAAAGAACTCTTTGTCCTCAGACAGTGAGTTAACAAAGTCAGTAACAGAAGGGGCCAAAGGATCAGTAGCCACTGCTCCAAAATGATTGTTAAGATCCTCAGGTGAAAAAGGGTTTGTAGAGTCCACAGTTTTAGTGCAAATACCAAGGTTCTTGAGCTCCTTCCAAATCTGTTTAGAGTCTGTCAGTCCGGTCAGTCTTTCTTGGTAATACAGTATTTTGGCGGTTTCTATGGTTTTATAAGCAGTGTTTCTTACAGCACGGTAATTGTCAAGGTCAACTTGAAATCTAGTACGTTTGTACTTTCTGTATAGTCTGTCTCGTTCAGCTAGAAGTTTGTCATGTTTTGACGTGAACCACGGCTGATATCTTTTACCCTGACGGAACGTCCTGACAGGCACATGAAGGCAAATAGCATCATTCAGATGAGTGTATAAGCAGTCAAGACGGTCCTCCAAAGAGGCACCACCGCGGCAAACGTCCCAGTTACACGTATTAAAGTAGTCTCGTAGTCCAGTTTCATCAGTAGATTTGTAATCTCGGTAAGTAAAGTCTTTGCACGATGGTTTAACAAGAGAAGATTTAATAGTAGCAGTAATGAGGACATGTCCATCTATGACAGGATTAAGAGAAACATAAATAGACTTTACAACAATTTAATCTTCACAAATAAGGATTTTTCTCTTTTTAAGGAGCTTAATTCCTCGATAAAGATATGCATTCCATTCCTCATGTAATTACGTTCTATAAGTAACTTATATGAATTAAATTAATTTACAGCAATAAAAAATAATAAAAGATTTACAATTTGGTAAACTTAAGGTAGCTGGTGGTTTCTTTTTTAATATTATTTAGGTTTTTGCTATTTTCACGGAGTTTTCGAGTTTATTGGTTAATTAAACTATTTTGGGTAATGTAAAACAATAGAAAGCCAGGTTTAGTGCTCTAGAATCAGCCAATGGTTGACCGAAACTACTTTTATGGTCATTTGAGGCTATTTAGGGTCTTTTTACCAATTTCTTCACATTTATTCTTAATTATTCGGATCTTTCAATTTTTATGGTTTTATATATATATTTAGGTGTACTATTATATCAAATAAATAAGTAATGCTGATTTTTAAGAACAATAAATTCTAAAAAATATATGTTTTATCTCCATCCAGAATCGTGAAAATCGGTTAAAGCCACGATGAGATTTAAAAAAAAGTAGGAAAAACACGTTTTTTTCGGTTTGACGTGGTTTCCGCTCGTCGCCACCCTGACACATTGTTTTTTCCGTGTATAGCATTTCTATTTCACGTTTAATGGGAAATAAAAAAGCCGGAAAAGTGGGAACGGGCATTCCTCACTCCGACAGTGGGCAAGCGCGCATTGGCTTTACCACTGCGGAGCAAGTATTGGTCCCAGTGGATAAAGGATGGGATGAGTTAGACGAGGATTCTTGAGTTGCTTATTTCTTTATGCTACTACGCAATGAATAGCATAAAGAATCCTAGCTTCTCACCCTTCCTGGTTCAGTAGATATTGCACTTTCAAACCACCTAACTGGAGAGCACACTATTCGTATAGCAGGTTCACTGGAGAACGCAATGTTCTCCAAGCTAGCCACAAGGAAATGCACGCACGGGTTTTTACTCTATTCGAGTTCGTTGCCGCTTGTAATAAGCGAGCAATTTGTCGAAAGAGCCTTTAGGTGATTAAGGAAAAGTATACAGAAAATTTGCGGAGACAGAGGTTTATTATAATGAGAGAGCAGGAACAACAGTGCGTATCTACTCGAGAATCGGCTTTGTTTGTGTACTATTCCCTTGGCTCGATTTCGGCTTCCCTCTCTCCTTGATTTATCGTCAGTGTGTCCGCGCGTTTGGTTGTCTCCGTTTGATTAGCCGGACCTCTCTCGCGATTTGCTGGTGTGCGCAAATACGTGTGTTTGATTGTCACGTCTAGCGGTCGAACTGCTTCTCTCTCGCTCTCATTATATTATAACTCTAATTCTACTTTATTACGCTTCTTTTCATATTACTATTTTGATAATCGATTTGCATTTCTTATAATTAACGATTGACTTCACTCTTAACTATAATGTAATCACATTTATTAATATTCTATTTTTCATAATGTTTTATTTGTCTTATTATTTGCGCAATATTAAATATAAATACTTAACGATTAACTTTAATATAACATTATATTATTATTAACCAATTTAAAACATCAATCTATTATCTTGAAATAATATTTATACTTCATGTATTAATTTAAATAATTAGTTTTATTTTACTAAGACTTCTGAGTGTTAGATTACACTAACAAATTGATAATGTTTGGGAATACTAACACCTCTCCACTCTAAGCAGACCTTTCTTAAAATTACAGAGGAATTTAGACGAAGGATTGATAAGAAATTGATGATTATTCTTTTACTAATTTACTTCAGTAAGGCTTTTGACACTATTTCACCCTCACATCTACTAGACAAGTTAAGGTTGATGGGTTTCTCCAGGGCTGCTCTCCTATGGTTTTTTCAAAGAGAAGAAGCAGTCAGTACTAGTACACACAGTGAATCTTTGTAGTTTTCCACGAACTTTGTCGTTCAACAGGGAGCATGTATGTGCATCAACGACATACAATACATGCTAGAATCTGGAAGCATTCAGCATATTTTATAAGCAGACGACTTTTAAATCTACGTTCAGGTACCACGTGTCTGCCTGGATAAGGGCAAAGGGATGCTCCAGTGTACAGCGGGAGCAATATCGGATTGGACATCCGTTGACTCTCTCAGACATAATGCGAGTAAGGTAAAAGTACCAATTTATAGCTATAAATCTATACTTTTTTCTGTATTTGCCGTTTGATTTAAGCATGGTCAAAAAAAAAAACGAAAAAGAGATGAAAAAAGATATACGCAGCAAGATCTATATGATGCTATAAGTGCAATAAAAAAAAACATGTCTACTCGAACTGCTGTATTTTGGCCTGAAATTAAAGTAAAAAAAGCAGAAGAAAAAAAAAAGATCTTTGTTTTAACCAGTCAACAATGGGGTGATCATCATGATTCAATCAGACTAGAGAAAGAAAGAAAACAGAATGATTGAAGAAAAAAAAGATCGTGAAGGAAAGTTAAAGACACAAAGAAACAAGAAAAGTAAGAAAAACTCATATTGCAAGAAGAAAGGACAAAATTAGATGAAGCGATACAGTTAACCCATTAACGCCGAGGTGATCAGAAATTTTATTAACTTTTCAACGTGTTTATTTATTATGTTATCGGACCAAAAAAATAATGCAATACCTCTATTCCTACGCAAAATTTGATGCTCTTTCAGAACCTGAGCTCGAAATTTCGATTAGACACCGAGAAAAAAAATATGGCCGATTGAAACGTGAAAAACGTGAAAATTTTCGAAAAGAAATTTTTTTCGCATTTTTTTTCACAATGATACCGCAAAGTTATCAACTTTTTATTATGATTAGAGGTCATCATGGCACTCGAACACTAAGAGGAATTTTTTCAGAAAAATTCATCGACGTGTTTTTTCAAAATGGCGGCGAGAATGAAAAAATTTCATAAAAATCTTAATCTATCGTTTTTTTTTAAACTATGAACTTTAGAAAAAAATTTCTAAGAACAAAAATGTCTTAAAATTAGTCAAAGAA
>UELU01074584.1:0-10878 GCA_900490025.1 Megastigmus dorsalis | reverse complement strand
AATTGAATTTGTTGCTCTTCCCGTTTCCGAAAAACGCATGATCTGCTAGTTTAATACTTAGCCAGCAGACCATGTACCGTAAGTTCGTGAGTATGCGTCCTATCGAATTCGTTCATGCGGCATATTATGTTGCAAATTTGTTGCTCTAAGAAGGTTTTTTCAAAAATTGTAATATTGCAACCCTTCATGGAAAACCGCTACCTCCACCGTGACTGAAATGACCAAAACTAGAAATTAAAGAGATATCATTTTTATTCTTTGTCTGATATTTTGTTGCTAATTTGTGCGAAGTTGTTACGCCAGAATTCAGTTTTTTACTCTTCGTGTTTCCGAAACAGGTGTGATCTGCTAGTTTAATACTAAGCCAGTAGTCCATTTGCCGTTATTCCGTGAGTATGTGAATTATCGGATTCGTTCTTGCGCCGTATTTTGTTGCAAAATAGTAGTATTGAAATGTATCCCTTCATGGAAAGCTGCTACCCCTACCGTGGTTGAACTTTCCATATCAGAAAATTTTAAATAGCGCAATAATTATCAGTCGGATATTTTGTTGCTAATTTGTTGCTCTAACAATCGTTGGTGAATAAAGTTTTTGGTCGAACCAAGATACCTTGGCTACACGAATGTAAGGTTTACGTTAACACAGCTATGTCGTTTTCTCCTGAATTATATTAGCTACTATAGCTTTATTTTTTATATATACCATATTTTGTTAATAATTTGGTGCTTTAAAACAGATTAATCAGAAAATTCAATAATAAACCCTCGATGTTTAATCATGGCTGTGCAATGCTTTAAATTGCATTACCAAAAAACCGTATTACACAAGCGTTTTTTTGCTTATTAAATTTTTTGCTCATGTTTTACCGATGTTGCGTTTTACAATTTTATGAATATGCAAGTCACTACAAACTGTTAGCAGCTCTTTTTCGTCACAACAAACGATAAACTACTCATACAGGGCTATGGATTACTTTATGAATTTGTTGCTCTTGTTTGGAAAGATAAACGCTTTTCACTGGGCTCGCGGAGACGGCGGTAATCGCAGAAAAATAAGGAGAATGTAGCTAATACTTGAATAAAATAACGAAGACGTGATTCGAATTAGTTCAATATATTTTGTAACTTCTATGACAATACGAAAATATAAATGATTTTGCGAACCGTGAAGGCAGTACGAAAGCGCACGAAACACACACACGCATACACGAATCGCCGTTTTCGATCAGCCGCTAGATTACACAAGGTACTTATTTTGTGCTGTGCTGCACCATGAATGTTTGTGCTCACTGTCCTGTGATTAGTTACACTGGCCTGCAGGTCCAGTTCAGCTTGAGATGGTGGCGTTGCTAAAATGCACACACACACTTTTCGCGTCGCGTCTCTCGTCGTGTATTTCTATATCGCGTTATAGCTCGCGTGTGTCGCTTCTCGCAGCGGAAATAGATCTAACGACGCGATCGCCTTCCCTATCGCACTGTCTCTTTCTCTCTCTCTCTCTCTCTATCTCTCCTACCTCTACAGGAATGCAGATCATCTTTTTTAAGGTAAGTGGATTTTAAAATATGTATAATTTTATTGCTAAATTGTTACA
Source organism: Megastigmus dorsalis (assembly GCA_900490025.1). Taxonomy (NCBI): domain Eukaryota; kingdom Metazoa; phylum Arthropoda; class Insecta; order Hymenoptera; family Megastigmidae; genus Megastigmus; species Megastigmus dorsalis. The sequence continues at coordinate 9,284 of UELU01074584.1, read as the reverse complement.
AATATTAATTCTTTAAACACCGTGGAAAGTGATCTCCGTGTTATAATCTTACTGTTCTCATATACTCTCTGTAATCTGTGTAATCGTGTAATAGATAACTAATCGTAGCAATGAAAATTCACATTTCAATTATAAATGAAATAGTTCTAAACTAATTGTATCTATTAATGTAAATACATAATTGATTGTTCATATTATTTTCAAATTCATACAGAAAAATTTTGATTTAGTTTATTAAAATGCGACCAAAGACGCGACAGAGTTCAAGAGAAAAAAACCAACACGATAAAGAAAGGTTGATCAAAGTGAAGGAGAAAGAAAAAAATAAAGTAGATAAGGAAGGACGAATGAAGTAAAAAGAAAGGTCAGTAACATTAATCTAGAAGAAAAACTAAGAAAGAAAAAATAAGCAGAGATATTAAGAAGACTAAAGATTAAATCGGATATGAAACAGCAGGAGGAGTACAAAAGAAAAGAACACGAAAGATGGAAGAAAAGAGTCGCAGATGGAAAAATAAAGAAAATAGGTGATCTGACATAAAGAGAAAAACGAATGAAGCAGAAAAAAAATCGAATTACAGTAAAATTACATAGACAGCGGTTAAAAGATCGATCAAGTGAAAATGTTTCCGAGAGTGAAATTTGTGAGAGTATTTCAATTAATAAAAAGCTGAGGTTGATATAACGAAAAAACGCAGACAAACAAATATTAAGAGTGGTAAAATGCGTGCTTATCGTAACCATGCGTGTTACTGAGATAATAACAAATTAAAAAATAAAATTGCTGATTTGCATAGGACAATTAATCGACTTAAAAAAAGATCATGCAGGCTAAAGAAAATTACTCCACTCTCTCCAAAATCATCATTTAGGAAAATGTTGAAGAGTAAAAATTTCAATAAAACAACTGAAAAGAGATTGCTTCATGGACATGTTCTAGTGGAACAAATAAAGACTATGTACAAAGAAAATAGTGATCGTGTTAATAAATACGTTTTCAAACAAATGTTATGTGGTACGATTATAAAAAAATATAGAATGCTAAATATTTCACGAAAAAATTTTGGGCAAATGAAAAACGTTAAATCTATTGAAACTAATAAATTAGGTAGTAAAAAAGTGATTATAAATACAAATGGAAAGTTATTTTTGGAAAACAAAATTCGCGATTTCTTCGAAAATAATAGCCGGATGTGTCCGGGTAAAAAAGACACTATAACCCGAAACAAAGTGAAAAAGCAAAAAATGTATCTGAATGATAATATTCGAGAATTGTACAAGAAATTCAAAAGTTTTAATCACTCTTACCGGATTAGTTTCAGTACATTTTGCAGAAATCGTCCATTTTGGGCTGTCAAAGCTCAAGTATCTGAAAGAGATACCTGTTTGTGTATAAAACACGAAAACATGACTTTATTAGTTAGTGCTTTATATCATAATAACATAATAAAAGAAAATACTTCATCGAAATTATTATCGTCGATTACATGCAGCCATTGGACTGAAAAGTGTCTTTTACGTTCATGTCAATTCTGTTGTAATAAAAGTATAGTTTTCAGTAATATTAATGATGAAAACTCTATTTATTATTTTGTATGGATGACAAAAAAAGACGAACGAATATCAGCTAAAACTAAAAAAGTTATAATAGTTCAAAGAACAGTCAAAAAGAAAGTTATTTGCACCATAAAAATACTGAAAGATTGTTTCTTAAGAGAATGGCCTTTATTTGTCGAACATGTTTATTGCATTGAACATCAGAATAAACTTATACAAACTGAGAAAGAAACACTAGATATAATTGAATTATTGTGTCATATAGACTTCAGCCAAAATTACGAATGCAAATGCGCCGTGGAACCACATACCGTACATTTTGGTGCTTCAAGAGAATCAGTTTCACTACAAACTGGCATGTGGTACACTCAAAATCACCATCAAGCCTTTTGTATCCTCTCTCCCGATTTAAGACACGATTCAGTAGCAATTTTGGCTCATCTCCAACCTATCTTCAACAAGATTTTGGAAAATAATACAAAAATAACGACTTTACATTTCTTCAGTGATGGACCTACAACACAATACCGTTCAAAAAATATGTTTTGGCTTTTAATTAACTACATCTTGTAACGGGGAATTTACCTCCGCTCATAATGAGATTTATTGAATCTCACCTTCGCATCCTAATATGCGGGTAGTCGCCTGTGCTGCAGGTAACCTGCGTGCTATGCACAGCGATTAGAACATGAGATATGAAGTTGCGTTGGGGCCGAGTGTTGCTCCGAAACACCGCCCGTTGACCGCTCTGCCTCTCGCCGATTTCCTAGAAATCGCGCGCACAATACAAGAACGAGTACGGATTTGAAATGAAGCTACACGACATAAAGGGGTTAAAATAAATATATTCTGCAATCAGAATGCTACACTAGCCTCCGCTCCTGCGAAGTCGCATTCGGTGCTCGCGGAGAGAGAAAACGGCGCAAGATTGAGAGAGAGAGATGTCAAGAACTAGCACTTACGTTGCGTTGCTCAGCCATGTTCGAAAGCGCGGGAACGACGCCTCGTCTGCCCTATCGTGGACGGTCGCTTCTCCCGCCGCTAATTGCACCACGTGCAGGAAGCTCTTATGGTGCTGGGCACAATCTGCACCAGCACGCACTCGCTCGCTCTTTCATTGCACACACGCGGCTCGAGTTTTCACCTCTCGATATTCGCGCTGCAAACTCTCGCTTCTAAGCGCTAATCCACGTCCGGCGTGTCTCGATAATCGAGCGTCTCTAATCATCCGCGGCTCTCTCGCGGCGCGCGGGGTGGTCCCAGTGCCCTCTCTCTCTACCTCTCTCTTACTTACAAATATGATCTCGCCCCCTTCTCTCCTCTCCTCGCCGTTGACACCTGTAACATCTGTATAATATTAATACCAATACATCAATATACATTCTGGAGAGAGAGACTCGTAACGGAGGAATTACCCGTTACAATCTTTACGTATCAGAAGCATGTCAGTTCTATTGTTTACAATTTTTCTGAAAGTGGACATGGAAAGGGTGCTGCTGACGGAGTGGGTGCACTAACAAAAAGGACGGCCGATACTGCTGTAGCCAATGGAAGAGATGTACAAGATTTTAAGGCACTTTTGAAATTGCTGCAAAACAGTAACATTTATTGCTGGTATTATTCAGTTTCTTCGGATAATCTCAAACAATTTGATGAAGAATTGAAATTTTCGAGCATCGCGACATTCCAAGGGACATTAAAAGTGCATCAATGGATTTGGTGTAGATGCGAGCCATTCAAAATAAAGTTTAATAAACTTAGTTGTTATGAGTGTGATTACAAAGCTCACTGTAAACATTTCTATCTGGGTTTTTTATTTCTCGATAGAAAGCTCAAGTGTAAAACAAATACTTCAAAGAAAGAGAAAAAGAAGAGAATGTTCAAAAATTAAAGATCGTCGCCCAAAAATCAAAAGTTATAAAAAAAAAACATCGCAAAACTAAAAAATAAAGTTTATAATTTTTTCGCCGGTTATGCATGTTATACTTAAATATATTATATTTATACATTGTTATTGTAAATTATAATTTGTGTATTAATAGTACTTATATTGTTCTGTTGGTATTATGCCATGAAAATGTGAGCTACAAAATATTACTTATAGAAGTATAAAATATTTCATTGAAGTATTCACTCTATATTAAGTATTAGATATAAATACCTACATACTTTGTTGAAATTAGAATGTGATAATTATTTTTTTACTAAACAGAAGCGGGTGCCGCAGGCGAACATCATTGGGGTCGGGGGTTGTGGGGTTTTAGGTTATTATACAATTATAACCTATTTTATACAGGCTCTAAATAAGTCATTATATATATATATAATTTTTCATAATTTGATAATTATTTCTTTAATAACGGAAGCGGACGCCGCAGGCGAACATCATTTTGGTCGGGGTTGAGGGGTTTTAGGTTATTATACAATTAAAATCAATTTTAAAACGTGTCCGCATAAGTATCTATACATACGTTTGTATATATATATCTGTCCATTACGTACCAAAATTGGATGATTCCGGGCTGTCCCGGAACACTTATGTATGTAAAGGTGGATTGTGGGACGGTTAAGGTGCCTATCACACTTTAGAAATATTATTTCTTTAGTAACTTTTGGTGTGTTTTATGACATAATATGACCGGAAACGTAAGCGGGCGCCGCAGGCGAACGTCATTGGGGTCGGAGATGGTGGGGTTTTAGGTTATTATACAATTTAGAAAATTTAAAACAAAACATAATCTACCATTGTGTGAAATTCTTTACAAATCCCGGAATACACCGTTACATTGATATGTATATATATACCAAAACCAAAAGTTACTAAAGAGTAATATTTCTAAAGTGTGATAGGCACCTTAACCGTCCCGGAATTCACCACTACATATACAGCCCGGAATCATCCAATTTTAGTACGTAACGGTGGGTTCCGGGACGAAAAGTCCCGATATCGACATATATGTGTGTGTGTATATATATATATCTTCAAAAAAAGTGTATATTTGTGATCTTTTTATGCTCCGAAATTTCATAGGTCTCATGGCGACGGCATCTTTCTGCTGATTAGCTCCGAACTTAGTCAGTGTTGGTTGGGTCTAAATATGTGTACATATGTATATTAGATATGTATTATCATCCCACAGCTCCATCTACGAGGTGTGTCCGCAAACTATCCGACCTGCGTTCATATCTTCGGGCCAGAGCGCTCGAGCGGCCTCTGAGGGGTATGAGCGGAACCAGTAATCCTTCACGTACTCCCTGAATTCCTTAGTTACCGGCCGGATGCCTTGGGTCGCGTGCGGCGTGTGTTTGTCTCCAACGTGTTTTTTCCGTTTGTCACATTTGTTTACTTTTGAATATGACAGAAAGAAGAGATCAACGAATTTGCATAAAGTTTTTTTTCGATCTCGGCAAGAGTTGTACGGAGACTATTGAAATGATACAGAAGGCCTTTGTGGACAAAAGTATGGGCATAACAAAGATAAAGGAGTGGTACAGGCGGCTTAAAAATGGCCGCACATCTGTTGTCAGTGACCCTCGTTCTGGCCGACCTCTGCTGACAACACCGGAAAACATCGAGCACGTGCGACTTGCGATTGAAGGTGATCGTCGATTGACTGTTCGTGAACTATAAAATGATCTCGGAATACCGAAAAGTACGGTTTGGGAAATTTTGAACAAAATATTCTGAAAAGATTGCATTAAGCCGCGAAAAGAGAACGATCGCGTTTCTGGTCAAGCGGTGACTGGCATCTTCACCACCATAACGCGCCAGCGCATTCATCGAACTTTGTTCTGCAATTTTTGCAAAACACAAGATTGTACAGCTTCGCCAGCCTCCGTACACTCAAAGGAAAGCGGTTCGACGACATTGAAATGATTCAGAGTAATTCGACGCGCGAGCTGAAGGCCATTCCAAAATCGGCGTTCGAGGACGGCTTTAAGATGTGGAAGCAACGTTGGAAGCGAGTGGTTCGATCAAATGGAGATTACTTCTAAGGATGCCACGCCCTGGATGACAAAAAATAGCACCAACGCGGAGATATCAACGGAGGTCGGATAGTTTTCGGACACATCTCGTATATTCCAAAATCAATTAAGGCCTTGCGACTTGCGAGTTGCATTGCGTGCAGCATCACGCTTTTGTTGTAAGTACCACCTTAATTCTGTCGCGCTGGTCGTGAATGCGCAATGTGCAAATAATTGCGTTAGAATTTTTTAAATGCTAATTATTGAATATTTAGAATAATGGACACGAGGGCAAATTAGATTAGATCAAGGGCAAATTAGATTAGCTAAAGAGCTATTTTTCTACGTTCAGTAGAGTAAAAAATAATATTCGGCTGCACGTACTTTTCTTTTAAGCAAATGGTCCTGTGTATATATTCTATAGGACTACAAAGAGTATTTAAATTTTCGGTTGTGCACGTTTTAAAAATGAATTCAGAGCTGTACGCACTTTTCTTTTAATTTTACTAGACCTGCAAAACGGTTATTTTTTAAGTCTGCTTATCAATTGGCCCTGTGTATACGTATTGAAGAACTACAAGGTGTAACTAAAATTTTGGTTGTGCAAGATTCTGCTTTTAGACAAAAATCGATCCTGGACTGTAGGTACTGTGGGATCTTGCCTCCCATGAGCTGTCGAGAGAGTTGAGTAAATAAAGAGACAAGTTAATAAGAGTCACAAGTGTCTTTATTAAAGGCGCAACTAGGTCGCTTAGTTGCCGGAACTAGACTGGCGGTTGGAGCAGCGACATGCTGCTCGAAGGCGGTGAGAGCGCCAAGAGAGCGGCGTGGCGCTTGCGCAGAAGCGCTTACGTATATGTGTGTACTACTTGCATGTATGCGTCACACTGCATGTACAGTAAGGTGAGGCTGCATCACTCCCCTACATCACTCCCCCCTTACATTTTTGATAACTTGCTGTAAGCATTTTCATTAATTATGAATGGTGTAGTGCAACTACGATACAGATATTGGTAGATAAGAATTACAATTCTTAGATTACTTAATATACATAATATAAAAATTTTGATGCGTGATGCAGTGATACATTTGCATGAACACTTATTTATAGTTGAAGACATGCAAGTTACAATTCTTGGTCGTTTGTAGGAACATAGTATCGTAATTTTTTGTGCAAAATGCAATAATACAGTTTGCATAAGCGCTTATTTATCATTAAGACATAAAATGTCAAGATTCTATCATAGTTTGTACATAATATCACAGTTTTATGCGTAATGCAATAATACAATTTGCATAAACGCTTATTTATCGTTAAGACATAAAATGTTAAGATTCTATCGTAGTTTGTACATAATATCACAGTTTTATGCGTAATGCAATAATACAGTTTGCATAAACGCTTATTTATCGTTAAGACATAAAGTGTCAAGATTCTATCGTAGTTTGTGCATAATATCACAGTTATTTCCTTTAAGAGATTTTAATAAAGCATGAAGACTAGTAAATTGCTTACATTTAAGCGCCGCTCAGTCTATCTTCACCCAAAAAAAAATTTTTTTTTTAAAGGATGTTGCTATTAAAACATGTAGCCGTAGCTTGATCCAAAAATGTTTAAGTGCATGGAATTGACATTGTTTAATATAATAATTATTTTTGGCACAATGGGTGTAATCAGTGATTTATAGATTTGAGAAAAAGATTTTAATTTAGTTGGGTAATTATTTTAAATAATAAATTGCTATACGTGTCATTAGCAATTCTATCTTTTGAAGAAAGTCATTTTGCTTTAAATTTTTGACAATAGTAGTTAATCACTGTGTAGAACGCATTATGCTGTTAACAGATTTGCGGAGAGCGTACAGATGCTTAGTGTTTAATCGATTTGTTTGGGGCTGAGTGTAATTCTGTCAATTAAAGCTTGATTGCTCATTATCGCTTTGCTAATTTCTCTTAGAAGAAGAGGTGTGTTTGAAATTGTAAAAAAGATCATTGAAATGACGTTTGTATGTTCAATGTAAATGTACTGAATTGTTCTGTGGTACAATTGGAGTGCATAGATCACCACATTGCTTGTTAAGATCGCAATGTAAGTTCTTGTGTGTTGTATTGCTGCTTGAAATGTGAGTCTAATTTTCTTTTAAAAAGAAAAGGCTGGTCAAAGTGACAGTCGGAAAAGTTTATAAAAACAGAAGCGGGTGCCACAGGAGAACAATATTTGAAACCGGGATTCAAAATATTTTTATTTATCATATAATTATAACCTATTTTATAAAGTGTCCATATAAATTATTGTATATATATATTTTTATTTTTAGAATGTGATAATTATTTTTTTACTAAACAGAAGCGGGCGCCGCAGGCGAACATCATTTGGGTCGGGGGTTGTGGGGTTTTAGGTTATTATACAATTAAAATCAATTTTAAAACGTGTCCGCATAAGTATCTATACATACGTTTGTATATATATATAAAATTGCTTTGAAGAAGTATTTTAAACAATTGTTGTTGTATCACATCTATAGGTACTGTATTTTCTAACGCGGTTTTGCACCTTTTTACACGAATAAATTTTGAATGTCTGTAATTTAATAACAAAATTTATTTACAGATTTTAAAAATGACAAATATTATGCTTGTTCCTTTTTAAATTCAATTTATTATCACATTTCAACATTCATAGCAAGGACAGCCAGCGATGTTTCATGTCCAAAACCAAATAGAGTCCGCAGTAGCCAAAATAATGAAGATTGTGATTTTGGCCTGTTTAGACATGTTGTTCCTGGCATATGACATATATAACAATTATTTTTATGATATTTACAATGTCTGTTAGTCTACACCACAGTTTATTAATTTTCCTTATTGAATTTAAGTTATATATAAAGAAAATCCAATTTTCTACTTTTTTATATAATCTAAGGTCCTTAACTGAATCCGGCTCACAGAACAGCAACAAAAAAGAATTTTTCAGTACGACGGACAGGACCAACGTTTTGTAGTAAAATTTTGGTCGCTGAATCCGAATCTGGCCTCAGAATTGTTCTATCACGTCAGGTTTCTGAGATATTCTAACCTAAAAGTGCAAAAACCACTGTTTATTGACATAATTGTGGTTATGTAGCATCGCGATAATTGTTTTTCGAGAAAACTATACACAGCATCGTAAAGCATAAGTTTTTCTCATTCGAATACTGTTAAGCTTGTTCAAATATCAATTTTTTTCGCTGAGATATCACATTTCGAAATTTTCGAAAGAAAATTCAATATGGCCGCCAAAAGTTGACCAAAGTTACAACAACGACTATAGAATTTTTATGAACTATTTATTTAGGTGTAAAAAAAGCGTTTTCAGAGAAGTTGTATCATACTCTTGATATCTGTTGCGATGAAAAATATAAAAAAACGTTAATAACAATCATATTTAACATGACGGAATCAATATGGCGTCGGAAGTGATGAAAGTTGATAAAAGAGTTGACTACTTGAGTAATGATTGATTTTCTACGTTTTTGAGGTCACAGAAATCAAATTTTGTATTAGATTTTCATTTTTTACAACAGAAAATTCAATATGGCGACCATGAAAATTCGGAACAACAAGGCTATATTGTATGGAAATGTATGATATATATATACTTATTATATATAGAAAATCATTGTAAATTATTAAATTGAATTTACAAATGTAGACCAAACACTTCACTTATTAGTTAATATTTCAATTGCACTAGACTGATAATTATGTGTTAGCTCTTAAAC
>UELU01074563.1:0-12720 GCA_900490025.1 Megastigmus dorsalis | reverse complement strand
ATCAATTTTAACCGATTCCGATCTTCAATACTAGTATAGCTCTGTATAAAAATATACTTTCAAATCATAAAAGCTTAATTTTTAAATTTGACTAACTTTTGGATTTGATGGTATAGCCTATACAACCTTAAGTAGGAGATGTGTTTACATTATTACAGTATTATGTATATTATGAGAAACAGATATTGAATGAAGAATAAAGTATGGAATGTAAATATTGTAAAATGTCTTGAAACATGTACGCTAAGCATAAGAAGTCCTAAGCCGACAGGTACAGGATAATGTATTAATAAATAAATAAAATAAATATTACAGTATTAATAACATTTAAAGCGTTTGTATAAGCTGTGATAAAAAGCAAAAATAACATTTAATAGTGTATGTAAGCTGTGATAAAAAATAAACATTATTTAATAAAGTTTAATAAAATATGTTATATAGTTTGTAAAAACAAGAAAGTGTTTGTGCAAGTCATTTTTTGACCTTCTTAGAACTATTCAAATGCGATAATCCTTTTGCTAGAATTACACGATTTTGAATAGGAGCGATTCGCTCTCCTGTCAACGGTCATACATTTTTGTTATAAATATATAATTTCCCATTCTGGTAAACTTTGAACCTATATAATGAAAATTGATAAAGAATCAGGCCAATATACTTTATTGCTTGTAAAAGTTTCAGGAAGATTTTAATGTTAATTATTTAGATATCGTAAAAATATTAATTTCACGGCTTCTATAGGCTTGGAACCATAACAAAATTTTAATTGTAGCTTTATTATACGATAATTAATTAGTGGTTAAAATATCATCAAATTCTTAATATTAATTCTGTGAACAATACAACCTTCTTAAATGCAAGAACTGGTAAGGTAGGATTCTTTTGCACTAAAGTACATTCTCTTAATGTATACATTAAAACAATTATTTACTGTGCATAATTAATTAGTAAAATAAAATCACGATTCCTATTTTTATTATAAATAATAGTCTTCTTGTTTAATAACTCGAGTTTAACAAAAAACTTAACACTACTTATTAACTGAGAATTTATAAATATTACATGCATTGCATACTTACTGCTGGATAATCAAGTAGTTTATAAATACTTCAATTTACAAGTAAATCTTTAGGATATGAATTCTATTACAGAGCTTCCTCAGTCCTATTGCTTTAATTTGTATCAATTTTAACACAGTCAATTTAACTTAAAGATTCGCAGATTGTTTAACAAGGTTATTTCGTATGCTAAGACTGTTTAAGTAACTTGCTATATATAAAAACTTACTTGCAGGTAACTAAATTTAACTTGAAAATTCGAGCATAATTAACAGTCCTTTTCAATGATTTGACTAAACGTATATTGAAATCCAATATTAAAAAATAAGTTTTACTAAAAGTACATGGCTAAAAAAGTATTTTTCGGTAACTTCGAAATAGTATCAGACGGTCTTTACGAATCGTTAAGATTATTGTCTTATATAGTAGCAGTCACTTTATATCAAGTCTATTATTAGTTTACATTTGAGATTATTACACACGAGTACGTCGCATGCTTATATCTAGATAGAAATGAAATAAAAACTTTAATTTTACATTATATGCAATTAAAATCGATAATCAATCGATAATAAATTTATGATACTTATTTTAGCAAAAAATAGGTTAGGGAGCAGTTTTTAATCATGACATTTAAATAAATGAGAGCAGTTTTTTATCAGCAAAGGAACCAGTTTTTGATCACAATTTAGCATTGTATAAAACAAAAATTGAAATTTACTTGCAATAGGTCAAATGATTGCTAAATACAATATTTAAAAAATATCATGAGAAAATGATCAAAAACTAGATCCTCAATAAATACCGCGTCCACGACGTTATATGAATTATTTTTTTAGACTTTGATGCTATTTCGCTAACATAGGAATAAAAAATAAAAAACATTTCGAAATGTTCTTTCTCGATTTCACTTACAAATTTAAGACTGCTTTGAAGATGGAATTATCATCTTAATATCGACAACAAAGAAAAAAGGTTAAATGCTATGTGAAAAATCTGATAATTTCATTTATAACAAATCAAATAAGGAGTTTACAGTTGTTAGAAAATTCTATGAAAATGCTGGATTAAATACATTTTTCTTTTACTTGTTTTACAAACGATATATTTCATTCTTATACATTTTTCTGCAATTTTGTAGATAACTGTTACATATAATAATCGTATAATTAAGTTTACTAAATATTATAAAGTATAAAAGAATATATTCTCAATAGATACATTTTTCAAATTTTGATATTTCTATAATTCCATAGATTTAGTAATTGTCAATACTAGCATAAGAAGATAAGAATGACTGCTTTAGACATTGTGTAAAAAATATTACGCTTCAAAATCAGGTTATCAAGCAGATAACCGCAATTACATTATCACAACAACATACAGCGCTTTCGCATTCACATATAAAATTTTGAAGTTATGTCAGTATCGCGGTGTCTGCAATAGTGAACAGTTTTAGACTCACGTGAAATATAATGTAAAGGTATTCGTTATTTACAAACTGTCTGATTATTTTTTTAAGTTCTTAAAGCCAAAATGGCACTAATCACATTTCACTGGATCATAGACCTTGTAATTGTTTTGTTATGTGGTTTTACTACGTTGTATATTTACATTATACAAGGTCATTCGTACTGGAAAAGACGTGGTGTAAAAACAATACCAGTGTCAAGTATTTTTGGTCATTTTTCTGACTGCATTTTTGCTAGAAAACCTTTAAGAGATTTTTTAAAAGAACTGTATTTTCTTGGAGATGATGAAAAATGCATTGGATTTTATGTATTTAATAAGCCATTTTTACTAGTACGTGAGCCAGAAATGATTAAAACTATATTAGTCAAAGACTTTAATACGTTTCCGAATAGATGTATGTCTCCAAATCATAGTGACTTTATCGGCAGTACTAACATTTTTGCATTAAAAAGTCCAGCATGGAAAGTTCTACGGCAACATCTTTCGCCGGTTTTCACTTCCAGCAAACTTAAACATATGTTCGACTTGATACTGGAAACTGGAAAAGATTTTGATTCCTACCTGGAGTCAATTTTTCCAGATGGTAATTAATTTTTGTTATATATTTTAAAATAAAAAGTAAAATTTAAAAAGAATAAACAATTTTATTAGAGATTATTACAAACAAACTTTTTTTTATAATAGATTTTTTTGTAAATGAGGTATTAGTAGGCTACTTTTTATTTGTAATGATACGAAAATAGAGACTATCAATTTTTCGTAAAATTAATTTATTGTACAGATCAATGGAAAGTCGTTCAAGTAAAGGAAGTGTGTGAAAAGTTCTCAACTGATGTCATCGGTTCAACCATGTTTGGAATGAACTTAAATGCATTAAATGATCCAAACGCAGAGTTTCTCAATGAAGGAAAGAAACATTTTAATAATTCTTACATTCGATATATCAGTTTAACGTCCCTGTTTTTCATGCCGCAAATAGCTAAGTTTCTTGGATTGACGTTCTTTGATCCTGATATTCCAGCTTTCTTTAAACGCGCAATCCCTGAAGCAATGGCAGAAAGAGTTAAATCAGGTTCTAAGAGAAATGATCTATTGGACGCTTTTTTGGATGTAAAAAAGAATTATCAGAATGAAGGAAATGAATTTAACTACTGTAAGTTTATTTGGTATTAGCAGGTATGATTTATATAGAAATGTTTATGAGCGTAATGACTATAAATACACAGAAATATTCACTACTTGAAGTGTAAGTGTAAGTGATCATACAATGTAATCAACGTCTTTTTAGATTTTCAAGAAGATGGATTAGTAGCAACTGGAATTGTATTCTTTTTGGCAGGATTTGAACCACCTGCTTCATTAGCATACCTTGTATTATACGAATTGTCGAAGAAACCTGAAGTACAAAATAAATTGAGAGACGAACTTTTGAGGGCATTAGAAGAAACTAGTGGAAAAATTACATATGATATGGTAATATAAAACAAATTTTCAGTTTCATTAATTGAATCAGGTTTTAATTTAATCTTTTCTCATCTTTCCAACAAAGCTTATATAAAGTAATTAGTTTAGGCACAATATTTGATATCTTTGCTCTGCTGAATTTCAATGCAATTTTAAAAATATTCTTACGACACTGTGTCACGTTCTAATACATCTTTAACGAATATTACTCATAAAAAGATAAAATTATACCGAATTTTTTTAGCAGATAGTTTAATAAGAAAATAATTATAATAATATTTCTTTAAAATTGGATACTTTATTTAGCGGGTGCAGACTAACAAAACGTAAATTTAGACGCTTCTCACATAAATTATAATAAAAAAATATTTCCTGATTTGTAAAATGGTTTTGCTCTGATCGATTTAGGAATTAAAATTGTTTCAATACAACTTAATTTATTGTAATTTTATAACAAGGTGATGTCTTTACCGTATTTGGAGATGGTGTGCTCTGAGGGTTTGAGAAAATATCCACTACTTCACTTTTTAGATAGAGAATCGAAAGAAGACTACGTATTTTCTGATACTAATTTAACTATTGAAAAAGAAACTCCAATTATTATACCAATGGCTGCACTGCATATGGATCCAAAATACTTTCCCGACCCAGAAAATTTTGATCCAGAACGATTTTCCGATGATAACAAAAGGAACATAGCATCCTTCACTTATTTTCCTTATGGAGAAGGTCCACGTAACTGCATTGGTATGGAAAAATTTGAAATTATTTATATAGTTTGAGTATATACTGTATTAGTTCAAGTTCAACAGAACATCTATCACTTATTTTTTTTCTATATTTTTTCAGGAATGCGAATCGGAATAGCGCTAGCAAAAATTACACTCATTCAGATTTTATCAAAGTATGAAGTTTCGCCATGTAAAGAAACGCCGATATTACTGGAATTTAACAGTTACACTTTATTTACCAAACCTCGACATACCATAAAGTTGAATATGCGAAAAATCTAATCATCTTAAATTTGTCAGCAAAGATCAATCAAAGATATTTTCATATATTTAAGTGCTATATGAAAAATTTCAGTTTTATTATTTACATCTTATGTAAATCTTATTCAAAATTCTGCTGAAGTTCCATATAGTTGGCAAAAACAAAATACAAAATGTCACAAATTTATCTTTAAAAAATGACACATTCTACACGGGTCCCTAAATCTACCGATGAAATTCAAAAGTAAATTTTGACTTTTTGAACTTGAACTTATCTTCCGCCCCTCAATCTTGCGCTGGCTCGTCTTATGTGTACAATCCACGCAGAGTATGTACGTAGCCACGGAGGAATGGCGTAACTTCCTTAGACCCTCGAAGAGAGTAAGAGAGAGAGAGAGAGAGAGAGAGAGAGAGAGAGAGAGAGGACCCAGCGGAGTACCTCGCGCGAATTAGGAACAATCGCCAAAGGCAAACTTCGAACGGGACGAGGAGGACCGACGACTACGAGGAGAGCGCGCCGAGGCCCGTTGTTTAACCAGCAGTAACGCCAACGCGAGGCGCCAATCACGCGCAAAGACAAACAGAGGAATCTACGGACCATCGCTGATTGTCGCAAAGAAGTCCTTCCCAAGATGGCCGACTGGATTCGACGGCTTTGGTCCGACACGCTTCCACAAACCGTGTGTTGAGAATTTCGGCAAAACGTTCTCTGAATACGAAATTCGGTCTGTACGACTCGGCGCTGTTCGTTTTGCTGCTTTCCTGACATCGATACACAGAAAGGAAACTTTCTTTTCAAATTAAATATTAAAACTTTTGTTCTTGGTTTAGGTGGCATAGTGAAAGCTTAGCGTCACTACTTTTTATTTCAGTTGTATGTAAAAATTATGTTGATATAAGACTTAAATTTAATGAGATTCAGTAGTACCATCGTCATTGAAAAAATTGCGTAGTAAAGTAAGAATCTAAAATATTATGTGTAGTATTATTAATTTGTTCCCAATATTAAACACAGCGAGTTACATGCAATTCACTGCAATTACAAAGACCTAGTATTACTACTAACTATATTAAATATTATCACGAGAAGAAGTGTAAAGAGAAATATAAAGCTTCGAATCTAAATATTATAAAATGAATATGCAAAATGTGTCACTGTTACAAACTCGGATTACATACGATAAAGAATAACAAAGTAGCAAGTGGAGAAAAAAAATATCCAGTACTGGGTATTTCTCAGACTGGTAGAAATAAAGCGAAGTTGAAAACGCAAAGCGGGCATACAGAAAAAAGAACGGACGAGGAAGAGAGTCTAGAGGTCGAGAAAGGGATGCTGGACTCGCGTGTGTGGCTATCGATCACCCCCGTATCCACCCTCGGCGGTCTCCTCGGAAATTCTCATCCCCTCGAGTTACACCGAATTTACCTAACGTAGGGACCGTAGGCTCTTTCCGCGCTTTCTCTCTCCCTCTGTCTTTCTCTCTCTTTTCCACCCGTCCATCCACCCCTACTATCTTTCTCTCTCTCTCCCTCGCTCTCGCTCTCGATCTTCACTCCTTTCCCCCTTTCCTTCTTCCACATCTCCCCGTCTCTCTCTCGCTCTCTGTCCATCTCCTACATCTTACTCGCTATCTCTTTCCACTCTACATCTCTTTACTCTTTCGTTCTCGTACCCTCGTTCGCATTTCCCGCATCCCCCCTCTCTCTTTTTCTCCTCCCCCCAACACGATGCCGCGGACTACGACCCTGACTCCTCGCAACGCCACCTCACCCTGCTCGAGGCCTATAACCGTGAGAGAAATAGAGAAAGAGAGATGGGGCGAGACAGAGAGTGAGAGAGAGAGATGGAGGGAGGAGACTGGGAAAGTGCGCGCGAGAGAGAGAGAGAGAGAGAGAGAGAGAAAGCTTGTTACAGACGTGACGGACCCTCCATACCTTACGAAGATGAGACGAGTGGGAGGCAGAGGGGAGCGATGCTTTTAGAGCCTGGAATATTCACGAAGCGAGGCTCCTCGGACAACCTAAACATATCCACGCACTTGACGCGACAAGGCGCACACGGTACACCAAGAAGACGCGACCGCTCCGTGCGGTGCCATATTTTTTCTAACAGAATCAATTGTTTTCTTCCTCCAGCCTCATTTTAATCTTACAAAATACATATAACGATTCTCTTATAGTAAATTCGACACTAGGTTACAGCTCGGAAACAATCGAGCTACCTATATTTATTTTCTACTTTGTGTACAAAGACCGGTTTAACGAAGTTTTTAAGACATTTTATCTGAATGGCGTTATGGTATTTGGTTTACTATTTTGTGTAAGCATAAGAAAATAAGCTCAAACAATAGGAAATCAAATATTTCGTCGTCAAAAAATTAGAATACAAGTTGGCAGTTCAGTAAATAGATTGCATTTCTGTCATTTCACATTCCTTTATATAAGTGCACTGAGAAAAAATCATATTGGGAGCAAGTGGATTCCCCTTCAGTCAATCGGAAAACAATCTTGTTTTATGGAAAAATTTAAGTTTGTGTAGAAAATGTTACTTTAGATCAAGCGTTTTAGATAAGACTTTGTCAGTCCATTACTATTGATTAATTTTTAGTTTTATATTTCAAAAGTACTTTCAATTCTTAAAAAAAAATATTAACATGTACTACAATATGTCATGTTCCATATAAATATGTTGATTTCACATGTATGTACGATTGATGTCATTGATTTAACCTAAATATCCATAAAAATGTAAAACATACAACAATTAGTTCAAAGAAATTAATAAAGGTAGAAAATAAACCATTGTTAATTACTAAAAGCTTCCTTCTTGTTATTTGGTGAAGTATATAATTTGATTTTTTTGTAGATAATGGAACAGCTGTAAGTATATGAATTTCTTAGAAACAAAAACGCTCCATATATAGGACACTCTTTTTAAGTTTAGTACCGTATATGATATCTGCGTTCATACTGATAAAACGTTTGCCAATAAAAGTGCTAGTGTCTTATGAAAGTAACTGTTAATAATATGCTTATAATCTGTGGTATAAATTTTTATACGTTCTAGTTTTCAGTGTCAATTATGTCAGTCACTAATGTATTTATTGGATTTGAAATAGTACTTCACCTATTTCATTATGTAAATAAGTGTAACTGCCTTAGAAAATCATCAGAACGGAATGGTTTTATTTATAGTAAATGTAGACATTATAACTATTTTAAACTTTACTATCGTAAATTTAAATAATTACATTTCCAGGTGAGTCTGCTTAAGAAGGCAATTTTGGGCAAAGCAAGTAGAACATTGAATAAGATGTATAAAATTCCACAGTTGCGTCCTCCATTATTTTTTAAATACTAATTTTAGATACTAATTTACTAAAGAATTGTTTCTGATAATCATCTAAAACTATAGTGTAAAATCATGTATAAATTGATAAAGCTCCACTACTTTAGTACTCTTTTATTATTTTTAAATACCTCTGTAATATTCCATAAATAAAAACTCCTAGGTTATTATCAGATTTCATTTTAATAGTGCATTACGCAATTAGTGAGCGAAAGAGATTATCTCGAAGAGGGAGAAGTTTGTCGCCTGAGCAAAGCGAGACTGACAGTTACACAAGTCGAGATAACCTGAGCGCACATGTTGCGCACAACAGTTTTTCAAACAACCAGCGCGAAGACCGATTTGCACACGTATACCTTAAACGGTTCATCGCTTGGTCCGACAGGTATCTTTAATGCTATATTGGACTGTTATATAATAGCAGATAATGTGAAATTAATAAAAGTAATAATTGGCAGCCAAAGCGAATTATTTTATAATCAAAGAACCAAAACTTGTATTTTACTTGTAGTACCCAGTTAAAAATAACAAAATCATAAAAAGCGTTCCTGCATTATCTATAATAATTGATTAAATAATGTTTAGATAAAAATGGTAAAAAAACATACTTGACTATTTGACACATGATTTCATATTTTGATTGTTTAAACAACAATTTTTTTAAATGCATGTACTTACCGTCACATTAAAAACAAAGAATTTTATAAATTAATGTTTTCAACATGTTTCCGATGCTGAACATTCATTTTTTCTTTTCTTTTGACACTGTGACTACATATTATTGCACGTGAAACTGAGCACCTGATTCTGTCTTTCTCACTCTCTTTTTCTGGCTTAAAAAGAGATTAAATTTCCATGCGGTTATCCATTGTTATTGTTAAAAATACTGCTATCAAATACCATATTATTTGTACTTATTTTTTAGGCCATACAGTGGTAAAATATGTAGGAAAAATCGTTTCATCACAAGGAACTAGTTTTAATCTATTTCAAATCAAACTAACTAATTTCTAGCCTGAAAATGTGTTCGATATTTCCAGCAGGGTACCCATATAGGAAGATTTAATATTTTTCATATGAACAACAAGTTGGATTTTACTTTAATAAATCATATTATTCATAATCAAATATTCGAAATGACCATACTATTACAACAATTATTTTAATTAAACCAGTGACTCGACTATAATCAATACATACACATTTTTATAGATACAAATGTAACTTTATATAGTAATATGCATCGCGAGGAGATCTTCATTTCAGCACATACGTCACTCACATGCTATACACATTTTTCATATGCTCTTCTCCACACCGTAAACAATTGGCATGTCGTAAAAAGTTTGGCCGATGCGCACGGAAGCTATAGAGAAAATCCGGTACTATGTTATAATAGAAAAGGTCATAGGGTTCGTTATGGCGTAAGCGTCTGATTGCCCGACGCGTCGACTACTAGTAGTATACCCGAACCCACACATATTCCCCAAAAGCCTCGAGAGCACACGGTATCCAGGCCGCGTATATCCCACAAGCGCTTTTCGACTGCGGCATGGGCCCTTAAGTGCGTGTCGTAAACGCACTTTTGTTGCTTCGCGCCCGTGCGCGGAAGCTGCTGCTGTCCCGCGTATATAAGTGCCACATTTCCGAATTCGGGCCCCGCATTAGACACACGTGTGCCGAGTCTGTCAGCCTTCATTGCTCCATGCGCCGTGTCTGATCTGCAAAGGCCGCAAGCACGAGTGTCCCGGTCACCGCCATAAGAACACGACCTGGTCGTCTTGTGGCACTTCTCTACAGAGGCTTATAATATATGTGACTCGGGAGCTGCCGTTCGCCATATTGGATCTCGATATTATTCCAAGCTGCTTTGCGGACCGGCCTAACAACTCACAGACGTTGCGCGGCTCTTTAAATATTTGTTCCTAACTAGCTTGTATATACTTTCTGATAATGCTCAAGCAAAATATTGATTTTGCGTCTGCTTGACATCGCTGTCAAATGTGTGGGTGGCCCCTATGAGCCCGCTCCCCTAATTACTACCGCTGTCTTTTCTTAAATATACTTTTTACAATTGTCAAATGTATCGCTTGTTTCGACAATTTGCACTGCACTGGCCGAAGCGCGATCGTTAGAAGAGGCTGGGAATTCGTCGTTAGCGCGTTTATAATTTGACGCGAGGAGATGGATAATACAATAATCCGTGAGCGAGCGAGTACACCGGCCGAGAAGCGGATATATTGTTTAACAGTACATATATATAATCCATTGTAAAAAAATAAAAGTTCCTGGGAGAGAGATTTACAAGGGAGGATTTTATCGCGTAAGTAGTAGTGCAGCGGAGCGCCAAAAGCGCTCTCTCGCTGCAGGAAAAAGAAAGGTAAGAGAGAGAGAGAGAGAGAGAGAGAGAGAGAGACAGCTGAGAGAGAGAGAGAATTTCCAGAGGTTGCCGCCCGCTGTGTGTACGGCGCGTCCTTTGCTCGAGCAAACAATGGGGCCACGGCGACGGGCATCGCACAATCGGCCGGGGCAATCGGTGACGGTTTTACAGTCGCTGAAAATCCCGTCAGATATACGACGCTTGCACACTCTCTCTCTCTCTCTCTCTCACTCCCTCACCGCCTGGCTTTACTATACATCTATATATACGTATTCACTTGAACGACGGGCAGCAAGCAACGAAACGTCGCTGTGTATACGTATATACGTAGATGTAGGGAAAAGCACGAATTTCCTTGGGAAGCGGTGGAGAGAGAGGAAGAGAGAGAGACCATCGCGAATTACGAAACGCCATGCACGAAAATCGCTTTTTGCACAAAACTTGCCGTGGGTGCACCGGAGTTCCCGAGAGTTTGCTGCGCACACTCTACAGCTTCTTCCTCTCTCCTCTCTCTCTCTCTCTCTCTCTCTTCGCTTTCAATACTGCTACGCGAGCTTGAATAAAACCCGAATTGATAGTTCTCAAAGTTTTACGGGGAATAAAAGTCTTGGAGATAAATATAGACGCATGATGGCCAATAGCGGACCGTATCTCCGGTACAAATTGATATTGCTCATAATTTCGTAAAATGTTATCTTCGTATAGTTATGTATTTATGTAACAGGTGTGCCATGCTTATTTATTTATTGTTTTATTTATTGCGGCGAACTGGCGCTATTTACACGCTGCAATTTGAAATAATTGAAAGAGAATATCTGGCAGAAATATTTTACAAATCAGTTTTATCACTGCTTAACTAAATTAATTTTTATTTATTTATTTTTACAGAATTAAATAAGAGTGAATCTTGCTCTTGCTTATACAACAAATCATTCATATATAGTAAAAAAAGACCATTGAACTGTAATTGTGGGTTATGACACGGTTCCTATATGATTATCGAACCCTTATACCATAATAACAGCTTTTCCGTAAAGAATTCGTAACTCTTTATAAGTGCGTAAAATTAATGCTTACAATATTTTACTTGTCATATACTGCTCCATCAATTCATATGGACTTATAAAGCGCGAAGCTTGAAGAATCGACTTGTTCGCAAAAAATAATGTCAAATCAATAATCTCGAGCAAAAGCGAGGGAGAGAAAAAAAATAAAACGAAGGCGCGCGTAAGTGAAAAGAGGCGATTACGGATATAGGCCCGCGGAGTGCGTACGCGCGCAATCTCAGCTGGAAATAGCGCGCGAGGTAAAACACAGTCCCTCTCTCCGCAATATACATCCGCAGATTCGAATCTTCCGCAAACGGCATTAAGCGACTGTTTCCTTAGTTTCTCGCTCTCTGTCTTTTTTTTTTTTTCATTCACCTTCCTCGTACTCGCCCGCTCGCGCGAAAAGAGAAAAATGCGAGAGTGGCACACTCGGGCGAACGATAGTGGCCAATCTCTCTCTCGCCTTGACTTTACCAACCTATATATACATCCCACCACCCTTATATACGCTTTGCGAAAAAAGCAAATGTAGAGAAGTGAAATTTAGAAAGCAGAGAGAGAGAGAGAGAGAGAAGGGTGAGAGAGAGTATGTGCGCATATGAGGGGAGAAAGTGGTCTTCGCGGGCGCGCGCGCAAACAAATCCTCGGTTCCCCATAGGCTCGCCCCAAGGGACCAGCATAATCCGCCCCTGCGCGTTACCGCCTCGCACACCACCACCACCACCCCCTCGGGCTATCTTTCCGTATATATATCCTCTACTCCGAGCTGCTGGCGGAGGATATAGATTCTCGCGATTCGCGACGCGCCGGGAATCGCATGAATAATTTCCCTCCCCCATTCCTTTCCACCCTCTGCCCTCCCCCCCTCCCCCTCCCCCATCTCCTCCCTCTTCCCTAGCCGCCTATACTCTCTTCTTCACCCTCCTGCTGGCTGCGAGAGCGAGCGAGAGAGAGA
>UELU01074558.1:0-12932 GCA_900490025.1 Megastigmus dorsalis | reverse complement strand
TATATATATATATATAAAGGATGCTTGTTTAGAGTGGAATAGTAATGCCGAGGCTTTGTTATCCCACGATATAAACCTCATCCGAAAGCATAATCACGCGACGTTCACCCATGGTGCTTTAACATATTTTTATTCCTGGAAAGGACGTATGACGATATTTTTAAATTATAAAAGTCTTTGGTGCAATACAGTCCAGAAGATACAGTCGAGGAGGTTATATTACATGCCAATACAGCCCATGAGCTCCTCGCGCGTATGCCACTTATTTACGTATCGAGTGCCCTCTGCAAGTATTTGGCTTTTTGGCAATGTTAAAAATTTTTATATCATTCGAAGGTCAAGTCCTTCCAGAAGAGGAAAACGTCTTAAAAAATTTAATTTGGGAAAAATAAAATGTTATTTTAATTAAAATATATATTATCTCTGGAGTTATTGCAGTGTATAATCTCAAACAAGAAAGACTGTTAGAAACCTTCTTACAAAATTTAATTATTCATAATTAGTTAATTAAGTTGATTTTTTGAATTTACATAGATACATTAAAAAACTTTATCGCTTTGATTATACAACTTTTTCCACTTACAGTTTTATACATTTTTGGCAATTGTATTGCTTTGTTTCTAGTTTTACTACTTGACTTAACATAAATATCTTTAAGGATCTTATATTCTTTTTTAATACTTTGAAATGCGAAGAGTTGCACAAGATTCAACGGAATTTCTTGTTCAAATTTGTTTTTGGATATTATTTTTAATATACTTTATTTTGAACCTTTTGAAGCAGTGATAAGTTATTTTTATAAGCTCCACCCCAAGCTAGTATTCCATAACCAATAACGCTGTGAAATAGCGCATAATAAATCATTTTCATGGTTTCAGCCTGCATAATTTTAAGTAATTTATAAAAGACAAAAATTAAATATTTTGTTCTTTTAATTATATAATTAATATGCTCATCCCATTTTAGATTATCGTCAAAAATAACTCCAAGATATTTACATTTTCTACTCTTTTTAGTTTCTCATTATTTATAGTTACTACATTAGTTTAGGAACTGTTTAGGAACACTATCACAGTAATTGGCAAAAGTAATATATACTGATTTGTTTATATTTAACATTAATTTGTTAAGTGCTAACCATATTGAGACCTCATTTGTGTATTCATTCATCATGTTCATATCGTATCATCCGCATAGGATATAATTGAATTATCAGGCATAATATACAAGAGATCATTTATATACAGAATAAAAAGTAGTGGACCTAGAATCGTTCCTTGTAGAATACCAACATTTATACCTTTGAATTCACTTTCATTTTGTCCTAGTTTTACTTTTTGTTTTCTGTAACTTAAATAGCTTTTAATTAGGTCATAAGCTTTACCTCTTATTCCATATGCATTTAGTTTGTCCAGAAGTAACTCATGCTTAACTGTATCGAAAGCTTTAGCTAAATCTAAGAAAGTTATCGCAATTGGTATACTTTTATCTAGATTCTCATATATTTGTGTCGTAATATAACTTAACGCATCTTTTGTGCCTTTGTTTTTTGTAAAGCCAAATTGTTTATTCTTTAGAATTTTGTTTTTGTTAATAAAATCTAGTATTCGATCATTTATAATTTTTTCAAAAATTTTCGCGATGTTAGATATGAGTGATATTGGTCTATAATTTGCTATATCTTTTTTATTATCAGATTTATATATAGGCACTTCTGCTAATTTTAGTGCGTCAGGCCAAATAGATTTTTCTATGCTGCAGTTATTGAAAATTTTTGCTAGAGTTTCACTAATGCAGTTTGCTATAACTTTGAGTGTTTTAGCACTAATCTTTTTAATTTTTATTATTTCGTTTCTATTTGTAGGTTTTAAAAAGATTGTATTTGTGATTGTTTTTGATATTTTTAACGCTTTATTTTTTGGTTTTCTTATTTTACTACTCAACTCGGTTCCTATTTTGCAATAGTGTTCATTCATAGCATTTGCAATCTCCTTTTGATCTTTTAGTATTTTATTATCCAAAGTTCTAATTTCACTAATAATACAGTCTTTACCTATGCTGGTACCTAACTTTTCATTGATTATAGAGCATAAATCCCTAGTATTATTACTGTTAATTTTAATAAGTTTACTGTCGCATTTGATTTTTGCTTCCTTAATAACCTTATCTAGTATCCTAACATAGTTGTTATATTCTATTTTTACTTTATCATTTTTTGGATTTTTTTTCAATTTTTTGAACGAAGCTTCTTTTTTTTACATTATATTATTATCGATTTTGTTATCCATTCTTTCCAAGATATATTATTATTTTTTTTATTTCGATTTGTTTTTTTTTTATCTTTAGATTTCTGAATACAATCCCTGTATGTCCTTAATTAATATGTTTATTGCCTCATTAGGATTTTCAATAAAATCATATAGCTCCCATTCAATCTTGCTTATTAATCTTTCAAGTTTTTTTGTATTATAATTTATATAGCTTGTCTCTTTCTTTTTTTGTTCAACTTTTACTATGAGTTTTGCTACTTCAACAAAAGGTGAAAAATGATCTGTTATTGGTATATTTAATTTGAAAGTTTTTGTGTTTAATGATTCGGTTTTTATGAAGATATTATTGATGCATGTTCCACTTTCACTGATTAAATCATATGGTCTAGTCGTACATTTGAAACCAGGATAAAAACCTTTTTCTAGAAAATTACTTAAAAACTCAAAGCTAGTGTGATTATTATCTAATATGTCGATATTGAAATCTCCAATAAATAAGTGATTTTTAATATTTTTATTAATGTTTAAATACTTCTTTATATTCAGAATAAAATCCATCCATTGGGACAAATGATTTAATTTGAGGAAGCTAAGAGCCAATTAATTGGGAGCGGATTTTTAATAATGGTAGTTGGTTAATCCATAAATGAGCCAGCTAGATTTCCAAGTGAGTATCATATGTGCAAAAAATTGTGTTTATTTGAAATCGACATGAAAATGAATCAATCTTAATTCAATTTGTTACATAAATAGTACTGGTATATCTTTCGTATGTGATTGTTATTAATTCAATTCAGATAGAAATTTAAAAAATAAATAAATCATCAAACTCAAATTTTGAAAAAAATAAAATTAACAACATAAGTGATGGATTTATAAATAACTTATTGTAAAAGGGTGTTTATCCTGGCTTTGTAGGTACAACTAGACCGTCTGAATTGAATAGCGAAACCGGAACATGCTTTGATAACATATTTATCAAAACCGATACAATTGACACCAAAACTTTTAAATTAATGATACCAACACCAGATCTTTATCCTTTATATATAGAGATAACCAAACCAACAAATACAAAGAAGAATGAAATGACTTTTACCCATGATTACAATAAACTTCATATTATAGCTAGTGCAATTGATGGGAATATATAAGTTAATGCAGGATCCTAATGAAGCAATGAACACAATAATATTTGAAATACAAAATTGTTTTGAAAATGTTAAGTATAGAAGGAATTGTAAAAAATATAGCAGAACATCAAGAAAAGAGAGGATCACTAGAGCAATTATAATTTCTTGTGAAAAAAAGAAAAACTTTATATAAAGATGAAAGAAGAACAAAACAATGACTTAGTAACTTAAATAAAAAATGTGTAAAAGTATTACAAAAAGTCATCAAAGATGTTAAGATTAAATAGGAAAAAAATCTTATTAAGCAAAATTGTAATAATGCAAGACAACTATGAATAATATTACAGACAAAATGAAACTTAAAGAAGGAAGCATAGATGGAATTAGTTCGAAAACACTCAAAATTATATCCGGCTATATTGCAGATGCTCTAGCATATATTTTCAATATGTGCATAGAGAAATCTGTATGGCTTGATGCTCTAAAAGCAGCAGAAGTTGTGCCATTACATAAATCTGGAAATAAACAAGAAGTACACAATTACAGATCGATATCAATTACATCAAATTTTTGCTAATATGATTTCTGACAATTTGGACAAAAGTAAACCTATCGCAATATCTTTCTTAGATTTAGTAAAGGCTTTTGACACGGTAACGAATAAAATATTATTGGAAAAACTGCATAATTATGGGATTAGGGGACTGCTTATAAATTGATAAAAAGTTATCTGAATGGCATGTTACAGAAAGTTAAGATAAGAAATCAAAATGAAAGTGATTTCATGGATATAACTATGAGTTCCTCAAAGAACAATCTTAGAACCTCTATTATTCATATTATATGTAAATGATCTCTTATCAAATGCCGATGATACTGTTATCATATCTACAAATAAAACTTGGAATGGGGCTGCATGTAAAATGAATACATATTGATTTAAAATAGCACATAATGAATTATTTCCAATGTTTTCAATTATTAAGATATAAAAATAAATGACAAGACAATACAGAGAGTTGAAAGTATTAAATACTTAAGTATAAATATTGATTATAACTTAAAATGGGACAAGTATATTAAATATATAATTAAAAAAACAAATATTTAATATTTATCTTCATAAAATATCTAAATTTATGCAAGCAGATATGTTAAGACTGATATATTATACTTTCTTCCACAGTATAATAAATTATGGAATAATTGCTTGGGGTGGAGCGTATAATAACTACTCACATTTACTTCAAAGACAAAAGAACCGATTAATAAAAATAGTAAATAAAAACTAATTTATATAAGATAATCAAATAACATTAAAGCATTTAATTACATTTGAATCTTTAAAATATAATTAAAACTGTTAGTAATAAGAACAGATACATTAATGCTGTCAAAATATATAATAATTTACCAAATAATCTCAAAGTCTTAGAGATTAATAAGAAATCTATGGAGATAAATAATAAGTTAAAAAAACTGGAATAAAGAAAAAAAATATATATATATAACAAAAAAAATATTAAATTTGGGAAATTTTATTTATAATAGGAGTGATGTAATACGAGAGTAGCAAAAATAGTATTACTGTTCATTTTGTTAAAATTTATTAAATGGAACAATGAAAGATTTTATATGTTATTAGCTTTAGTTTTAATTCATAATTTGTTAGTATTAGTATGCCAGACCGGCAACCAGAAAATAATATTTTCCTCTGCAAGGTTACTATATATGTATACAATGTATAATTATGTAATATTATCTAGCAGAATAAATAAATAAATAATTTTTTATTTTGACTACCGGATCGAAAGTACCATTTTCTCTCCCAGTGCCCATCAATATTACTTATTATTATACCGATATTATAATAGGGATGGTATGCAAAAATAATTATGTTTTAACCTAGCGGCCCGAAAGTACCACTTTCCCGACCGGGGCCGGTTTGAGGCAATGGTAATTTCGGCCTCCCTAGGTAGAAAAATATACACAACATGGGATGTAAAAAACAATGCCTTTCTTATTTTAATTCTCTTGGTCTATAATATACTATTTCTCATTTGTTACATGATAACTGCCAGCCGATGTATCTGACATATGTGTGTGTGTTTGTGTGTGTGTCGCCAAGTATACTCATAGTCATTTTAAGATTAAGAATATTGTACAAAATTGAAAAGAAAAAACATAATGGAAAAACTAAAATGACTTATAAACTAGAGAAAAAGAATACTTGACAATTCCTGAGAGGATTTCATAACTTCTTCCAGCCAAATTTTGCCATAAGAAATTGGAAGATTCCTGTAAACTGATAAAAAATAAGTTTATCTACTTTTCATTACTGAAACAAAAATAATGCTTGACAGTAATTTCTAACTTGATTTCATAACTTTCTTTAGCGCAACAATACAATAATATCGAAACTGTAATCGCTTATTAATACAGAATCGCTTATTAAATTGAAAATATGAATTTGATATTATGCAGCAAAAAATAATACATAGATTCTTTTTTATTTATACCAATTAACGAAAATATATAATACTAAATAATATTTAAATATTATTATCTATTTCCCAGAAAATAACCATTAGAAATTAATGAATTTTTTTTTCGTAATACGAATTCATATAAACATTAATCAGTTAAATTTTCTATCGTCAATAGTAGAAGTCATAAAAATGAATTAATCTTTATGAAACATGATATATAATTAGTATTTTTATACCTCTCGCGATTTTTAGTTTTTTAGCTAATCAAAATAATAAACAAAGAAATTATTTGCATTATAAAATTTTGTTTTTCATTGATTATATCTTATAAATTATTCAATTTATTTTGGAGTATAATAGTTAAAGTTTTTTATATTTTTTTGTTCTTTTGAACCAAAGTTATTTAATTATATTTAATATGTTTTTCATTATTTTTTTAATGTTTAAAAATAATTTTTTTGTAGTGTTTATTGTTTTTTATATTATATCTTCTTTTATAAATGAAGCTTATAAAAATTTACAATATACGTTTAAAAAAGTTTTCAATTACTTATTATTTGCAATATTTTCATTTACAATTATTTAGTAGTTATTGTGTTATTCTTAACAATGTATTTTTTAGGTTAGGTTATTAGTGGTTATGTTTTGATGCAGTGGGCGTAAAGTCCTATTTTACGCATTGTACCAATTTTGTAATATAATGTTCGCACTTCGGGCATAAAACTTTACACCCTCCTCGGATTGACTTAATCGGTCCTCGGGCTCAGCAATCACACGTGGGAGTAAATTTTTTCGTCCATGGTAGGAAACAGTACTATTATGACAAATTGTCTTATATTACGTTCGATACATGAGTGAGAAATAAATTGAAGCCTTATATGACATTTTCCGATGGTAAAATCGCTTTATTGAGAGGTGTAACAAAGACTAGTCAATATATCTATCTTGCGTCAAAACGAGATTAATCATTTTGTTGTTTAAAATGATTTTAAGGAATACCTCAATTCATCCGGTTGTTTTATCACTTACAATATAAATAGTTATAAACAATGACAAAAACAGAAAAATACTAATAGAAAAGTAATATAGTAAGGGACAGAAACAGCTAATTAATAATAAAAGCAAAACGATGTTATGTTTCTTGATAATTATATTATTTTTATTGAAAATCAATCGTAATTTAATTATTGCGTGTTTAAATTATTATATAATTTGACGCAATTATTTTTTTATAGAAAATACAGTATTATTTACCAAAAAGCAATCAACCAGTCTTTAACGGCACTGGTGCAGTCAGCACAGAGTACTTCGACGTCCTCTTTAATAATATTTAATTATTAACATAATAACGATAAGGGTAAACAATGTATAAGTACACTTATTAATAAAGTAAATCAGCTAGTATATTAACTTAAACAGAAATCTAAATGTAACGCAATAAAATTTTCAAAATTTTTGTTTAAAAAAAATAACTAAAGCATTTTATATTCAGATTATACCTATAATGTTAATATTAGTATACATTTAAAATTATATTGCATATATAGTGGAACAAATAGTAAAGTTTAAGGAAGCTAAGTGCCAATAATTTGGCAACGGTTTTTTTAAAAGTTATAAATGATTTTTCACTGAAACATATAACAATGTTCTTTTAAACATTTTTATTCCATATCAAAACAAATACCTATATTTAAGCGATCACTTATTAGACCTCGAATGTATTCTATTAGTTATAAATACACTATAACTCTAAATATATCTTTGATTCACTCAAAACGAAAATAAAACCTATTGCTATAACAATATGTGAATCAATACCTTTATTTCGTAACTTAATATTTATTAGATTAAGTAGTTCATTAAATAGAGCGACATTAAATAAAAAAAAAAGTAGTTCATTGGATTATATTCAGTCCAAATACTATATAATATTTCATAATATTACTTTATCCAAATAAAATATTGAGTATCTGATTGCTGCACACTTTTGAAGCATACAATCATGAAAGTGCTTTATTTATAAAAATCTATTTTTCGCTCATTAGAAGCGATTAAAGTGAGATCCTCTTTGCGAGAATAATTAAACAGCGTAATCACCCTAGTTTCTGATATTATCGAAAAGCGAAAAACAAATTTTGACTAAATTTTCATCAAAATTTCCCGTGCATACTTTCTCCCCTCTTTTAACGAAGCTAATCAGTTCTGGATACGTGGGCTCTCGTGTAATCATCGCATCGGTTCGTTTTAACGAATAGGAAACCGATCAACGCGGAAAATTAGGATGCACGGGCTATTGTAAAAAGAAGACGGATAAAGTAGAGAAGGAAGGGAAGACTCAAGCAGCAGCGGAACGAGATAAACGAAAACTGTGCAAGAATATACTCATTCTCGTGCCTCTCTCTCTCTCTCTCTCTCTCTCTCTCTCTCCATCCTGCAGACTAGCATGAAACCGGAGATCAGGAGAAAAGGGAGACAAAGCGCAAGTAGAAGGAGAGAGAGCAGGCAAGAAGATGGCGCCGGCAGGATATTGAAATTTCCCGAGGAGGAAGTATTTTTCTTGTTCAATCTCCCTTCCGCTTCTCGTTTCTCCCGTCGGCTCGACTCATTTTTCGTAGCTCCTCGTCGCGTCGTTGCTTTTGCTGCTGCTGCTACTGCTGCTGTTCACCTAAAAAATCATAAAGAACCGGGACGGGCTTTACGAGGCCGCAACCGGCAATTTGTCCTCGGCACACTCGAGCAGAGAGGCGCAAAATTGCCGCTGCGCGCGTTACCGTGAACAAAAAAATACTGGCTTCCATCATTATGAGCGTGTGCATAGGCGAGGGGACACACGCGCGACCTGCACACCTCTCGCACGTACGTGTGAGCAGCTCACGTGCGGATCCAGAATCTGGATCGCGCGTGATTATATTCCGTTGCGCAATTGTTAGCTAATTTCGCGCTTTGCTCGTGCGGCTGCAGGTGACGCATGAACTCGCCTCGGGATATATAGAACAAGCGACTATCCGCGAGCCGTTTAATCCCGAACCTATATGCTACACTGCGTTACGCTCAAAAAATATTCGAGTCTCGATTTAACTTTTGCATTGGAACTGAATGATATAGATTTAACAGCCAAATAAGTTACGAATATCTTTAATACCATTTATTTAGCGTGATCTCAACATAAATAATCATGTATATGGTAACTGCTCCGATTAGTGCGACATTAAGAAAGTTTTTTTCGTTTATAAATGCATTATATATTTCATTTTGATCTTTTTTATCAACAAAAGGATAATTTAAAATTTTCAACACTTTCTTGAAAGCGCACAATTTTTTTTCTTTATTATAATGAGTTCTTAATATTTGTTTTTCTTTAAATTACGATAAAATGGGTTTGTCTGTTATAATGCGCCCTTTTGATTTCAATTGAGAACACATTGTATATCCCCTATGTGTGGGCCTTACCTCGAAAAATTGCGTGCCGCGGTACTTAAACTGTATTCACAAAGACTTAAACTGAATTACTTTGCAACCTAACTAAAAAATCATAACTCGAGTTTCATAAAAAAACATATTTAATGAATTTTATTTATTTATACTTTTTTCATCAGCGTTTATCAAATAAAAGCACTCAAATAGGGAGAGGCTCACTAAATGGGACATAGACCCTACTCACATCCACTTCTTGTAGCATAAAATATCCAGAGATCTGTACCTTCTTGTCACTTCTAAAATAAAAATAAAAATAAAAAACTTAATGTTATTTATTTTTCAAATCAAATCAATTTTTGTAAAGAAAATGTAATTAATAATAAAGATGTGCTATTTCACCCCTTCATTTATCTCTCTAGCTTTATTAACCCATTTCTTCCCAAAGCGGCCATATTGTAGTTGATTATTATAATGTATTTCTGATTTTTCATCAAGTTCAAACCGCCATTTCGAAATTTTCCAATGGAATTTTCAAAATTCTGACTTCAAAATCGTAAAGAACGGACAATTTTACTTCGGAAAAGTGCTATTGGCTATTATTATTTTTTTTTCGACAATTTTTTAGGCAAAAAACCAATCGACTATAAAATTGCCGCTTGGGAAGAAATGGGTTAAATAAGTTATCAATTAAACTTTATTCCAATATCTATGCTTTATTTTCTTAGAAATGTATCAATTAACAATAATAAGTAAGATTCTTGGATCTTTTCAAAAGGGAAACTTTGATAATCTGTGCCGTCATTTAGAACACAAAAATGTAAGATAAAAATCTCTCTTAATGAAGGGGAAGTCTAAAGAAAGAATAAAATAAGTTTTTCTATTTCTACTTCCATGTACCAAGTATAGGGGGTATTAACATAACCTTTTCTAAAATATTTTCCTTCGAGTAAATGGATTAATTTTATTTGAAATTAAACGTTTTTCTGCACACTAAAAGATAGTGTAAGCATTGGCATCCTTCTAAAGATTGATTACGATATAAAAATAAAAACTCAGGATGAAAGTATAAAAAATTAATAACAAGAAAACATTTATTTAAAAAGCAAAACAATCTACGATGAAAATTATCGTGAAGGGATAATTTTCTCTCGATAATTGAATTGGCTATGTTAATGACTCACAAATTTGTATGTAGCAAGGTAATTGATTGATGAAGCTCCAGTTAAAATTTCGCGAGGCTACGGTACCGCTCAGCCGAGTATTAAAAATTTTTGTTATTGCTTTTTTAACACGTAATCTTATGGGAAAGATTCTCTTTTTTCCGATTATAAATTAATCGGAAAAAGCTTTTCAATTTTTTTTTATAGTAATAGAGAAATTTTTTTTAATTTTTAGCATTTTTCTAAAGTACCATAGGGTAACTGTGAAATAAGAGGGAGTAGATACTTCATGTATAAGTCTCATTTGCCGATAGGTTATAGGTGCAGAATATACACCTGTATATACCGACTGCACTGGTTAAATCTAGTCAATTCTATACTTGACAATTCCTACGCATAAGGAGAACCTCCTTAATTACTATAAACGTAACTACTTTCATTTACTTACAAGGACAGTCCACACCCTCCGAGACGCCGATTTAACTGAAACTTTACAGAGACATTCTTTGGTTGAAAATATGAAATACGTGTCTCGAGTCTTGACCAATCTGCTGCATGGCTCAAGTTATGACCCATTTAATGAAAATTTATGAAAAATGATGTGCGGCTTTAAACTTTTTTAACGTGGTCAACATAAATTACAGGGAATTTGTGAAAAGTAACAAAAATTTTCAAGCAATTTAAAATAAAGTTAAAAAAATAGTTAGAACGTTACCAATCAGTTCATCAGAGAATCCCGTACCTAATTTCTATTTCAAATAATCAAAATGTATCTAATAAACACCATTTGAAAGTGATATAGGCCACAATTAAACCTGATTTTACAGTTCAATCCCTCAAAATTTCTCTAAAATATCACTTACATCTGTCGACTTGTAAGCACCTCATAATGTAGATGCATATAAAAGCAGATAATAAAATCCTCCCTCCGATCCATTTGGACGATCCGCTAAAAACACTCGGCGCAACCGCTTAAGCGCGCCATCGCATTGCCTTTAATGCCCCGGAGTAAGTTAAAATCCCTCGTAACCGGAATCTCAAAATTAAACCGCACGCAGCTTCGGTAGTTGCAATCGTGAAAACGCGTACAGCGAAAGAGAGAGAGAGAAAGAGAGAGAAAAAGAAACAAAAAAGTTACGAGTCCAAGATCGCGGCAGTAGCGCGCGTTTGCATTGATCGTCGGGGGCCAAACGAGATAAAAAGATAAAAAGAAAGAAACGAGTGGTACAGGAAGAAAAAGAAAAGGGTATAGGAAAAGAGGCAAGAGGGGAAGAGCGAAAGCATTATCTAACGAAAAGAGTGTGCGCTCGAGAGCGGCCAGATTTTTATTGGCTCGTTCCTTGATGAGCGGTAAGAGAAACTTTGGGCGGCTTTCCTAGCTTTGAGGGTCATGAATGGATTCGTAGGACAAACTACTATTAAGCTTGTATTGACCGTAAAATTATTACTATGAAAGTATAAGAGCTGCTCAAAACAGTTGATTCATCGTTAATTAGAGTGCTCTAGATTATAAAAAAATTATTTGCCTCTCATTATGGCCTTTATTTTATTTCGGCATTATTATTAAAAATAAATGTAGGTATATATTTTAAAAAGAATTCTAATCATTTCAATATCACAGTAATACGAATACAATACTAATAATATGCATTATTGTATTTTAAAGAAACTTCTTAATAGTGGATTTTTTCATGTAAATTCTTAACTATAATTTTACCTAAACATAAAACTTACCTGTTTACAAATAATGCCGGGATAAAAGTTGTAATCAAGGACCATAAGATGAATATTATATAAGTAAAAATTACCAGCATCTCGCTGCCCTTCTAAAACGACCAAACTTTCATTATAATCCACAAGTCTCTTAATTACTTTCGTACCCCTAAAGGGAAAATAGTTTATCTTTCAAGCTGGAATCAGCGTCACCCAGCTCAGCGCTTAAGTAAACAAAAAAGCAAAGCAATCAGCGGTCCGATAATAACATTATTAAAGCCCTTGGAATAACAATATATATCAGTCGCACACATAATAGAGCCGGAGCCCAGTGGCTATAGAGGCAGTCGCCGTACAGCCAAAACATCCTCGAGCAAGAGTATACAGCGAGCTTGGCCGGGTTCTTCTTCTCTCCCTATACCGTTCTTCCTTTCTTTATTTCCGAAGGACAGGCGAAAGCCGAAACGCCAGACGAGAAGATCCACTCGTACGCGTTCGGACAGTAGAAACGAACGCTAGCTCCCAAGCATGAGAGAGAAAGAGAGAGAGAGAAGAGTCTCCTGTCGCACTCGTCAGTATCTTAAGCGGGAGAAAGAGGAAAGCGAAGTTCCGCAGTGTTGTTTCGGAGCGGCAATAAAGATATAGGACTTGGTGATGCTGCTGCTATACCGCTGCTGTCCGCGGGCCGAGTTTTCCTAGTTTTCGTTGGCTCCCCACGGCCTCCAACTCCCGTCCTTACCCCCCTCCCCC
>UELU01074557.1:8764-22711 GCA_900490025.1 Megastigmus dorsalis | reverse complement strand
GTCTAGTAAAATGCTTAGCTAATACACCGGTAAGAAAAACTACCATACTTTTTAGCAAAATTTCTTACCGATTTCAGTACAAATTGATATATATGTAATAAAATTTACTAAGTTTACTAATACATATTATTCTAATGCGTTTGTAATTAGTATAAATGTAGAATTTTACTGTACTGTTTAATAAAATTTACGACCATTACTTATTAGATTTTAGTATCTCGATTATGATTATAGGCTACATGAATAATAAAAATTGTTAAAGAAATAACAAAAAGGCCGCTTTTCAGAGTCTGTCCCACCATTACTTACCAAGTCTGGTAATTTTTCTAAGACAATTTCTCTCCGTGTATACATATAGGAACGAAAAATTATTTTTGAAGAAGCTACGTGTCAACAAAATTGTTTAAATCTTATAACTGTCAATAATATCGTACTTATGCAATACTAGATGAACATTATTTGAGCAATCATATATATTTCTATCACAAATTATACAATATTTTATTAGCATGTAATTTTTTTTTTTATAATTCTTCTATACGTCTTATGTGTCATAACAATAATCATTAACAGGGTAGCTATTGTAATTTTCGTTAATCAAAGAGAAAATCTCGGTTTTATAATTAAAGCAAAATATAATCAGAAACGAAACTTGATCTTTATGAACAAAAACATTGTACAAAACAAATTTCCCGAAACTGCAGCGCAACTGCAGTTAAAACGCGAGCCACAGAAACTCAACCGACCCTGAAAAAGCGATTCTTATCACCTCGGCCAACTAAACAGCCACACTCGACGCTCTCGCAACCCCCATCAAACTCGTTATTCCGCAATTACAGCTGAAATCGGGGCGACGGGATCGCGACGGCCAGAAGGAAACTCGGCAATCGCCTGCAATCGTAAGCGATCGCAAACAAAAGATTTCTCTCTCTCTCTCTCCCTCGCTCCCCCTGGTGTATACGCCGAAAAAGCCCGTCACGAATAATTAGCCACCTAGAGCCGAATCATACCCGTACCTGCGCAAACAGCCGACACAAAAAAGGAAAAGAGAACGAGAGAGAGGGAAAGAGAGAGAGGGAGAGAGAGAGAGAGAGGAACGGGTTCGCAAAGGTGTTCCCCCGTAAAAGCCAGTAGGAGCGGAGGAGAAGGTCGGTAATTACGGAGCTCCCGAAATATATAGCGGGACTTTTACTGCGCATGCGAGAGCAAGAGAGATAGAGTGAGGGTAAGGGGCTGGTATGAGACTCGCCGCGGGGTGGCTCGGATCCACGTGGCGGCGCACACCGCAGTCAGTCGCCTCTGGCTAGCCCGTCGCGCATCAACTCGGCGATACCTCCACCGCAATTTTTTAGCCTCGAGCCCGTGCTCTGTCGATCTATTTTGTTTTTTTTCTGGCTATTCGTTGATCTTCCGTTTTAAGCTTTGTGTGCTGTGTGAGGAGGGACGGAACTGTTGTTGGTGAGTGCTGCTGCGGAGAGTGGGATGATTTGCTGAGCTGAGGGGAAGGTAAGTGTTTTGGAGGTTTTTTTAATGTTTTGTTTGACGTTGACGCTAAGTATTAGTATTGATACTATAATGGCAAATAAAGGGGAAGTTTGTTATCGTGATTCTTGTATGGCCAACATTTTCTTTTTTGATGATAGATTTTTGATATGAAGTTTTCTTCATTTATAAAAATTAACTTCTGCATTCTTTATTTTTTCATTGTTCATAGTTTATTACAATGGCCTTTGTCAACAGCAGTCTACATTTATTATGAAATTGATTAGGTCATGCGTCTTCGAAATAAATACTATAATGTTTTACATTTTCAAATATACAAATTATTTTTTTCTCGTGTATGTTATTGTAGTTGAATAAAAACCATTGAATGAATATTTATTGAATAAAAATGTTGATAATAATGGTTTATAGCTGGATTTTTTCAGCTCTGAAAAATTCTTTAATGATAATAGACGTTGTTTGACTCTTTCATACCATTCAATTTGGCGCGAAAAGAAAATCACTAGAAAAGTGTGG
This sequence comes from Megastigmus dorsalis, assembly GCA_900490025.1. Taxonomy (NCBI): domain Eukaryota; kingdom Metazoa; phylum Arthropoda; class Insecta; order Hymenoptera; family Megastigmidae; genus Megastigmus; species Megastigmus dorsalis. The sequence goes on along the minus strand of UELU01074557.1, from coordinate 20,692 downwards.
ATCGGTGTGTATGCGTGCGTGTGAGTGTGTGTGTGCCGGGCAGTGCAAGCGTGATGAACAGTAAACAAAGTTAATTAATCGAATTCGCAGTCAAAAACGAATCAAGTGTTTGGCCAATGCTTTTGAATGGGCGCTGATAGATTTTTTTCCATTACCAACTGGAGTATTCGCTATACTCGCCACTTCTTTATCAATCTTGAATCTCTTGTATTTTTTTAATTTGAAGAAGATAGAAAAAAAAGTCGGTACGATGCAGTAAATGCCTTCATCAAGAGAAATGTTTTGTTGCTCATGTTATAGAGCTGCAAAAGAGTGCTTTGTTTCTAATTCTGTTGCATTTTTTTCATACTCCGACATTTCAGAAAAGATGTTTTCTATAGTATGTAGTTTTATTTTCTTCTTTAACGTCATAGAGCTTTTAAGAGCGTTTTCCGCTTAAAACACTTTCGATTAGTTCCGCTTTAACGGGATAAAGCGGACATTTTATTTGGATATTTATTACGTTATCTGCCCTTTTACAGTTCGTAGAATGCTGGTTTTAAAATTGAAAAACACATTAACATTCGCTATCGAATATTACATTACTTTTAATTAAATTTTCATTCGCAGCGTGTGGAACGTTTAATCTTATTTATATTCAATTGCTTTGTGAAACGTCATCTGTAATTTATATTAATTCAAGGAATTTATATCGTTACTTTTTAACGAATCATTAATAATAATTTGTCGAATCATCCGCCTAAAGCATGATGTAAACACTGATAACTCAAAGCGACAGTAATTAAACACTCGCGTAAAGACATAACATCTTCATGTCCAACACAAAAAAACATCGCTCACCACTTAGATGTTCGTACTGATAAAAAATTATACGTGATGAATTTAATTAAAAACAGTGCTCGTCTTCGTATAATGACTGGACAAAAGTCTTTCCCTTCACTCCAAATGAACTGCAAAAAATAATCCTAATCAAACTGGCTGTCAACTCAGTCGGAAAACATAATCAGCAAATGAAAAGCAGGACCAAGAGCTGCTGCTGCTACCGCCACATTCGGCGATATACATATTACAGACGCGATAATGAATTTGTACGGCTTCAGGGCAACATTATCCTGCAGCATGTTTCCTCTGCACTCATCCTCTCCCGCCACCGCATGCGTATACATACAAAGCATTTCATGTCAAATTGGACGATCAACATTCTGAAACCGTTCAAATGCTTGCAGATATTAACTTGCAGATTTAACGGATGATAATCGGGGAAAAATAGCAGATGCAGCTTGAGATATTTTGGTAGAGTGAAGATTAATTATTTTTCTATTTTTTTTTTGTAATGGTAGGATTAATCTTGTAAAAATATTAGTTTTTAAAATTACATTATTACAAATAAAAACAAATCAAATTTATCAAATATCTATAAATAATTAACATTGATAATGAATTTAAATAATAATTCTTTTATTTTTGAAATTCCTTAATAAAAAAATTTTGTCATAAAAGTAAAAATGTAATCATCTAAAGCAAAATTATTTTTTAGAGAAGATACTATATCTATTTATCACATCAAAATATTTCGTTACTCTGGAAAGAATTAATTTTTTTATCTTTTTTTAGAATTTTCAAAAGAATCAATTGTCGAGATTAGGATTCTTTAAATTCATTTTACTTAGTTTTAAAAAGAGATTTATCTAAAATTTATGCTTAAGCCATCAACTATTTAAACGCTTTTTACGAATCTCTAGTAATCTCAAAATTTTTGGTCCATCATTTTTATTCTCCTTCACCCACCCACATCTGTCGAAATGTTACAGTACTATTTCGCTTCCGAAAATAGCGTAGCTTTTTATTTCACCAATAATCGCCGTTGATTACAAAGATCCGGATTTTCGGCATATAACTGGCCGCCGGTGGATATTGAAATCGATAAGCAAAAATGAAATACGCCAGCAGGAAAATCGACGGCCGAGTGAATTTCGCAGGGCAGGGGTGAGAGAGAGAGAGAGAGAGAGAGAGATATTCATTTATTTGTATATAAATACAAAATTGATTGTTAATCAGTATACATATGGTTTTACAGTTCATAAAAGACAGTCTTCATTTTTCGCTGAGAGAGAGAGAGAGAGAGAGAGAGAGAGAGAGAGAGAGAGAGAGAAAGAAAGATAAACGAGTGTTGGGTGTGCGATAGCAGGTGATAAGAGTCGAGGAGAAGGGGTTGTTCGCGGTATAAGCTTTTCGAGAGTGAATCCGCGGCAAAACGGGAATAGCAATTATGCGATATAATTTGTCGAGGGATTTGACTCCCTCTCCCTTTTTTTGCTTCATATCTCGTATATACCAAGCGACTTTCTCTTTCTCTCTCTCTTCGATAATTGAGAGATTATTGAGTTACGCTAATTCGCTACTTCATTATGCGGAGTATAACTGAATATTGAAATTAATGTAGCGTAAATGATATCGGTGATATTGCCGCTAATACAAATCGGTTCATGTCCGTGGCTGCATAGGAGGTCGCAGCTTTACTTTTAATGCTAACCGTCAATTTATGACTTACCAATTTGTATCAAGATTGTTTGATAAACGTAGTCGACACATCAAACGCATTCATAATTATCGTCAAGTTAAATTCTTCGTATCGATACATTTGCATTAAAAGTTGGCAATACATGATCGCGTTATTATGATTTGCTATTGTCAGTCTAAGTCATGCTTCAAAGAACAGTCGTAGATTTGTACTTCAACAGCTCATTAAAAAGTGAAGTACCCTTCTAACTTTATCGTTGATAAAAATTTTAAACTTCACCTAGTTAAAGCTGGGATTTCTAGTAACTGCTCTCGATATTTCATCAGAACAGCAGTCTTTTTCAACAATCTTCGATTCTTTCACAATTCTGTGTAAAATAATTATTCTACTACTTATCAAATGTTTAAATACAGATGTGTTTCTTTCAAAGTTCATAATCATACCTTAAAATCTTAATCGATAAAAATCAACAATTCATAATCTAAAGTCCCTAGTTCGTTGCCCATTGCAACATAATTCTAGAGCCACGCGCCCAATGCGCCGTCAAAAGTCGCGAGACTCGCGAAGGGGGGGAAAGATTATCTCCCGTAAAAACGTCGATACAGAATTAAAAGAGGCTCATCGCGGGTGCAGCTCGCAAAATTAGAAAGAGAGAGAGAGAGAGGGAGAGAGACCGTCGGATCAATCGACAAGCCCTTTCGCCTATCCCCCCCCCCCACCCGAAAAGTGTCGATTACACAAAACTCCCTCCTGTCCTGCGCATATAGAGCTGTATCACCCTTAATGCGGGATGCGCGCTTTTTACCTTTCCCCTCATCATCCTTTCGCTCATTCATTTTTCTCGGCAATTCGCGCGCGCGCGTCGAGAGTAAAGGGCTGCAACTGCTGCATTCTGCATTAAACCGGCGAAAATGAACCTTGCGCCGCGCGCTCGTGTATGCATAAATGGAGCGAGCGCGAGAGAGCGATTCCCCCCTCCTCTCTCTCTTTCTCTCTCTCTCTTTCTCTCTCTCTCTCTCTCTCTCTCTCTTCCTTCATGGCTCTGTTTTTGATGGGCCTCTCTCTCTGCATTTGACGTTTCGATAAAGAGGAGAAGCGGTCCGTGCCGGTATACTTTTCTCTCTCTCTCTCTCTCTCTCTTTCCCGATGCTGGCTCAATGCCGTTCCAGCGTCGCGTTGAGACAAAAAAAATGAAGAGACAGGGGAGTGGGGTACGAGGTGGGTGTATCGATTATGAAAACAAAGCTTGCACTTCGAGGAAAACGAAGCCATTCAGTCGTGTATGCAATGGCGCGTATATATACCCTTTTTGTGCGATATTTTTTTCCTTTCTTTTTTTTTATCGGCTGCGTTTTTTTACCCTGCGTGCCCTGCAGTTTTGCGCGGTCCTCCCGAGTTTTTCCCGTGCTTTCGCTCACGATTTAGCTTTTATCCCCGCGCGCTCTTGTCATTATTACGGTGCGTTCTTTTTCGGGCGTGCACAGGGCATGGCGTATAGCTGAGTTAAATTGAAGTACTCACGCGCTCAATTGGGCGGTCGTTACAGCCACCCCTAGCGTCTGATGTTTGATGTGAACTAGGAATACTTGGGACGAATTCTTCCGGGTTTCGAGTAATTGCAAGAGCGAGAGTCGTGTTGACATGTTCTTTAATCAGGATTTCATGATATATTATTGATACCCGTAATTTTCATAAAATTAAAAATGCATTATAATTAAGCTTTTTATTTTCAATTTACTCGTATATTACGCTAAACACAAATATCTACGTGGGGTTATAAAAATATCCACTTTCTAGGATAATACTAAGCTACAAACAGTTTTATAACTGCATATATACCGAGGCTTATGAATCAAGTTGGCCGCAATGCTGTAATAAGAATTGCGCGCTGATTCAAGCCCGACTTTTAATGCGATAGTACGTTTCACTTTATAAGTTTGACGAAGACAAAGCTTGCACTTTGTTGAAACGAAGCTTATGTGTGCGGCGGTGGCGGCAGCGGTCGAGCGATATCGCGCACGACACTTTTTTTCTCTCTCTCCCTTGCCGCCGTACATACCCCTCTATTTCCCTCTCCTTCAGGACTTTCCCTCTCGTTTCGGCTTCTCTCTCTCTCCTCTTCCTCCGCGTCTTGCAGCGCTTCATTAATTATCGCCGCATTCTTGGAATATAAGTTACCGTGCAGTTTTCAGCGTGGCTATTTCCGAGATTTTTGTAATTTATGCCGTGACTTGAAGAAATTGTTATCTCTCGACGCTATGAATTTGCGATTAAGTTTGAATGGAATTACGAAATATTCTTTTACGTTGTTTTTTGATTGCGAGCTTAGAGAAAATGTTGATTAAAATATGTATAAGTACGTGAAGATGAGAAAGAAGTTTTGCAGACGAACTTTTTCTGGCGTTGAATTGCAACTTTTTCACTCAGATAACGCGTTACTTGCTGCAAGTAAAAAAATGTACTTGCCATACATGCACATGATAAAAGGAATCGAAGAAGCCGTGGTTATACCTCCAAACAGATTATTTTGTTTCAGTAAATAGCTGTCCTTTACATGTAATCAGAAAATTTGCTTGATCCGGATCTTGAATAACTTTTGTTTATTGTATTTTTTGAAAAATCGTATAAAAACATGAATCGTGTTTTTTATTTCTCCCAAATAACAAAACATTGAAGAAAATATGGCCAATTGAAATTCGCCTGATGCTACGATTTTATGCACATGCATAAAATATACAAACTTCTAAAACCTCTATAACTTCTTATCATAATATTTTTGCGAAAAAAGAAAAGTTTTTTTACATAATTTATCAGAACGATATAAAAAAATTATGCGAATCCGGATTCAAGAGGAAATTTACTTCAGCAGGGTTACTTCCTATGGTTTTTCATTTAATCATGTTTTAAGAAAGAAATATACTTCTAGCAACAAGAATTCGTAAAACAAGTTTATTCTGACAGAAATTTGTTGCCGAAATCCCCAATTTAGTATTGATTTGTCTAAGGCCCGTATGCATAATTGTGTGTTACAGCAATAAATTTCTGTTGACGCCGAAACCTGTTAAAAGAAAAACTAATTATATTTAATCAACCCTCCTTTGTTTTAAAACATTTTCCTTTAATCAGATAATTACTTAAAGTATAGAATAATACAACTTTATACGATATTTTTCAATAAAAAATGTTAATCAAATGAATTTCAAGCATTAACAATTCCTGTAATGTGAGACAATGAAAGTTTGAAATTTACATATTAGTAGTGTATAATCTATTTACCTTTCGATATCGATATTGTGATCTGATAAAATTGTCTGAATACATTATATAACATTGTGGATCCAATTGCGCATATTCATACATCAACGTAAAATGTTGATGAGTCAAACTCAAATAGGGAACAAATTTACTCCAACATTCGCTAAGCTCATTTCCTAATCGTCCGCAGAATAATTTTGTACAGTTTGAAAAAGCCCACTCGTAAGCAAACATGAGAAACAGCATAATAGAAGTCGGCTCGCAATCACGTTCGCTCTGCCTTATACAGTCATCATTCGCGAACAAGCCTCGATCCCTGTGCCCTGAAATTATTTTAAAACAGTCCAATTCAGCGGCTAATGGATTCGCAGTGCTCGCTAACGACTTCAACTTCTCGCGGTGAGCGCAGCAGAGTCAGGACCACTTAAACTTACATGACTGCACCCAATAAAAAAACTCGGCACTCTCTCCAAGACGCAAGTACGAGCGAAAGAAACTGCTGAAACTTTTATAATTTCATTCTTATTAGTAATCCTAAAAGCATAAATCGTCTCCAAACAATAACTCGCCGTCCGACGTATAAAGTAGAGAAGTAAGTACATAAGTCGCGGCGAGTCTATTTTCTTTTAATAGCCTTCAAGAAGCAAAGTCCCTCTCTCTCCCACACACACAAAGTCTTTCGCCCAAGTCGCTCCATAATGAATCCAACTTGGCTGGCTGGCGCGCGTGAGAACAAATCATTACACTCGAAATCGGCTTCATCATCCCGTCCTCCTCCTCCTACTCTCTCTCTCTCTCTCGCTCGCTCGCTCGACTTTCTGGTATATCGATCGCGCGCGCAGCAGCAAGTGCAGCGAATCTTCATCGCTTTCTAGCGAATGGCGTGTGCGCCTCTCCTATGACAGACCGAGCGAATCGAATCGAAGCGATAGTTCGTCGGAGCGTGCAGTGAGCCGCTGGTGCCGTCGTTGCTGGTGCCGTCGTTGCTGTTGCCGCCGCTGCTGCTGCCGCCGCTGCTGCTGCTGCAGACGACGAAGACGTAGTCGCTAGTCCTTTGAAAACGAAATTCAACTATTCTCTTGAAGGAGAGGAGAGGTTCATATGACAGTTGGCGCGCACTTGCACATAGAGGAAAAGCGAGAGAGAAGAGGAAGCTATGCGCGATCAAGGATTCTTGGGAATTTTCGGGAAAAGACGAGCGGCAGGGTTTGCGTGCGCACGTGCGGTTTAATGAAATGAGATCTTTTGATAAGGCTGTTTCTCGCGCGCTTCTGCGGCTGCTTAGAATTTCGGATCAAATTCCTATTGTGATTCTTACGATTGTACTTCTTGTTTTCTACTTCGCACATTTGTCGGTTTGCTTGAAATATTAGTTTTAAATAATGTATGGTAAAAAAAATAACATAAGTTGTCGGTGAAAATTTTGCTAAAACTCGATTTCAGAAATATCGAAAATTTCGTAAGTGTATCCAAGCATTTATCTTTTTCTATACCGTCTTCTTATCTCTCGCATTACAAATACGTGTACACGCAGTACCGAGAGGTTAAAAAAAACGCAATAAATAAATAAAGCTAGTTGAATAAAATCAATCTTGCCCAGGTTAGGAGAAACCGACGAAGAGAAACTCTTCGACTCACTGTCTGCAAACGTTTCTCTGTATGCACTTGCCGATGAACAACTGCCGCGAACAAAACAAAGGATTTTAATTTCCTATCTCTTGGAGAGAAAATTCATTCGCACGGCGTTTCTTATTTCGTCCGGTAGCAAAATTAAATTGTTAATCGCGTTAATTGTGAAAAAACTGCCCGAGCAGTTAGCGGTATTGAATTGATCGGCCCGAAGCGGAGGCTTCTTTTCTTTCGATTCCCTTTTTGTGCAGCGGGATAATTAAAAATGGTAATTGTGTGGATGGTCGTCGTTTTTTTTTCGTTCGAAACCAGACCTTTGTTAATTTTTCAATAACTGCGAGATATTGAATGACCAGTGGATCGGGAATAATTTGCGGCGTTGATTGGAATAGCATTTAAATCTCTGTTATTCGGTATAACGAACTGACTATTACCCATTCATTATTATTCATTGAAAAAGACGAGGAGAAAATTTATTAAAATTGTAAAAAAATGTGGATATTTGAAAACCAAATTGAAAATTTTGATTCCACCGAATTCCAGTTCGAATATTGTGCATTCAAGTTATTTAGGATAACTGAAGTAATTTACTCCTATTGATCTGCTCACAAGTAACATATTTGAAAAAGTAAAATAAAAGTTTTCCAAGCTATTGCCTTGTACAATAGTGTCCGTCAAGCACGTGATAAACGATTCAGTCCGGTCTTATAAATAAATGAATTATGACAGAAGCAATTTTGTTCGGACGTAAAGAGCCTCAAACTAATGATATCCTGCGATTACACTCATTGCATATTTCCCGTGTAGATCGTCTCCCTTACGGAAAACATAAATCTGCATTGCAGATTCGCTAAATTTACATCTTCCGAAAATTCCGAGTTCCGCTGTTCTCCTTATTATCCGTTGACGATAAATTTTTTTGAAAATTGCCCGCACGGTGACGTCATAATTTCGCCTTAAAGCTTCGATTACACTGTTAATACTTTTCATTTGTATACTCACAATTTTCTATGATTACTTCTTTTTTTCTATTACTCACCCTCCTTGAATGGTGAGCCAAATGATCTTTTACTCAGAACTTAATAAAATGGAATGACAAAGAATATCAAGACTGATGAGATTAAGAAAAAAGATGGTCTTGAAATAAAAAAAGTGTCGAAGAGGGGGAGACACGAGAATGGGAAGCCGCAAAAACGATTGATTGATTAGATTTTTTGGTGTGACAGTGTCACGTAATACAGTGTAGCCTAATTTCGACTTGAACTTGATGTAACAATTTTTTTGCAACCTGTAATATTACTGCGTGTTCGGCATTGGTTAAAAGATTTTTCAAAATTTCTTTTTTTTATCTTCCAGACCTCCAGAATCAGAAATTCGAATTAAAATGACCACATTAAACCCTAAAAAAGTAAACCATAGTTTTACATTACATAAATTTGCAATTACAGTTAGCATAAGTTCATCCAAGCCTAAATCTGGCCCTCTACCAAAATTTCGCCTTCAAAACTCTGAGCAAAGCTCAAAAACACAAAGTCAAATCACCAGAATCAAATGAGAAAATTGCGTAGCTCTAAAAAAAGATCGGGAGTAATATCGCGATTAGTGTGACAGAATACCGTGAGAATACCGAAGCAAGAGAAAGAGAGAGGGGCGAAGGGAGAAGGTAAGAAGAAAAAAGCAGGGAACGAATCGTAGATCCGCTGGTACGTATTTACTTGTCGGCCGGTTGCGCGGCAGTCCATCGCAGGAAATCTAATCTGTCCTAAGCGGAAACCGCCCGGAGCTCCACCCCCACGCGCGCACACGCAAGCTCGCCTACACCCAGTGACGCGGTCATACCCGCCATCTTCGACTCCCTGTCTTCTATTTGCACTCCGCGAGAGAAGAGAGACAGAGCCAGAGCGAGAGAAAGAGAGAGAGAGAGAGAGTCGATCACTCACTCGATCAACCCTCCCTCCCCGTTGACCTTCGTCCTTTTGTGCTCTGGCTTTCTTTCCTCCTCTGCTTTTTTCTTCTTCTTCCTATACTTTCTACATGTATATAGAGACGGAGGAGAAGAGTGCTGCTATATCCGATCGTAAAAAGTCCCGCGCTTGATTAACGCTATGAGCGCCGTCTTTTATTCTTGGCCCCTCGAAAAGAGAGAGGCGAGCGAAGAAGAGTGGAAAAACGAAGGGGGTTGGACATGTATATATATATATATATATACATATATATGTACATGTATCGGAAACTCTCGATGGGTTGTCTTGTCGATTGGAGCCGAGCTCCGAGTCTGTGTATATCTATATAGGTGTGGGAGCAGAGTGAGAGGGAGGTATTCCGATTGTTTCGCACCTCTGACCCGCATAGCTTGGCTTGCTCTCTGACTCTCTCTCTCTCTCTCTCTCTCTCTATCTCTCTGTCTGGAGTTCGTGCAGAGCTACGGGATTCTTTAATTAGCGACTGCTCTAATAAAAGCGATCGGGTGGCTAGAGAGAATCTGGGACAGGCCAAGGGATAGAGAGAGAAGAATTGCCCTGCGGGGTGGGTTGCCAGTTTTTTCCCCTTTATCCAGCTTTATTTTCGATGCCGTGGAACTTGTACGGGAAAGAGTGAGAGTAGGTATACGTCAGGATTGAGTTAAATTTTGTAAAGAAGTTGAAACACAGGCGGAGGAATGTTATACTTTTGAAATGGGGGAAAGGGTTAAAAATGCCTTATTAAACGCGCGCGAACCTGTTGGAATATTTTTCACTGTGGCTGCTCTCGTTAGCAACATCCTTCTCGTAAAACTGAGAGCCCTTTTTTTCTGCTTCCTACCAAGCGCAGCGTGGCGAGATTTTATATTGCAGTAGAACAGAATGCTCTTTTGAAATGTTCAGCGGCTTGTGCGCGTGGAACTTGTTTTGGAGTCTGCAAAAGCAAATGGAGCTGAAAAGTTTGTTTCGCACTCGGTTTTTAAACTATTCCAATGTAATAGAAGTTAATACTTTTTTCGTCGAAATTATGTATGCGAATTCAAATTGAACGAGTTATTTTTCCGAATTCGCCTCCGATTTTTATGCTCTTTCTTTTTAGTTTCAATATATTGCTGATGTTCTTATGTATAGTGTTTAATTGATATTAATCAGAATGTCGAATTATAGAAATCAGTTTCGAAGAACCCCCAAAAATTAGAAAAATCGCTTTTTAAACCGCCACGAAACTTTAGCCGAATCATATACAGACATACATGCCTAGAATTAGTAAAGCAGACGTAGCGGAGTATCGCCCCAACCATCGGCCGTGTCACAGAGAAAAAGAAATCAGCCAACACATTATTCGCGCGCGTCGTCCCTACGACATCAAACGGAAACCCCAGCGACCCCCTACTGCAATGTCGGGACCCCCACCCCCTCGTAAAAACTTTAATCATTACGCGTCTCGCTATACGCATCCGATATCCTCGGCGTCAAAAGCGAAGGAGCTACTCGGAAATCAAGATATACTCGGAGAGAGAGAGAGAGAGAGAGAGAGAGAGAGGTTGGTAGAGAGTTGGGGGTACGTACTGCAATTCCTCGGCGTGTATATAGCTCACGGCGAGATTCCTACTCCCGCGTCAAACCTCGACGCGACGCCACACCTCGTCTCTCCGTCTGTGTGTGTGTGTGTGTGTGTGTGTGTGTGGAGCTGAGAGAGTGTCAGAGAGGAAATTGGAACGACATCCCCCGCGGAGGGTTTCGCGAAATTATTGGGAGCAGCTCGCGAGATTATCCGCTCTCCCAACCCCCCAACACGCGCGAGACCAGCAGCCTATGGACGATTCCACGTCGAGCTGCTCGGTACGCGCGAATATTTTTCAATCTTTTTTTGTTGCTCGCCTGGTTTTGTCTTATGTTCCGGTGGAGTTGCTGTTTGCTGATTTCGATTAGTTTTATAATTAAGACCTGAAAAATTGTGTCGATAGAATAGCGCACCGAAATGTTTTGCAAAGTTTCAAAGAGGGAGAGAGAGAGAGATAAAGAGAGAGAAAGAGAGAAAGAGAGAGAGAGAAACTTCTCTCGAGTCAGTGGGTTGAACGCGATTCACCAGATTCCCAAGTATTGGAAAAAGTATCGGGAAAATTTGGCTGTATGTGACTTTGCATTTTTCAAAATAGGGCAGAAACGTGAGATATCTCTTTTCTATACGAAAAAATGTTTAATTCTTGAAGCGTGAAATTGCCCGAGATAAGCTTAAAAGAGTGTAAAAGGAATTTTCAAAAAAAATGGTGATGTGTACATATATTTTTTTTTTCAACTTTCGCTACATTTTAAGAGAACAATAGTCTTCTTAAGGAGGGGCTCTTTTGAATAAGGAAAGCCCTGAATGTGGTCCCCTACAACAAGACGTATTAAACCAGTTGCTCTCGTGTACAGCCTATAACGTTTTTAATAAAGACTCACAGAAATCATCATCGACTCGTCCTACTATACTCAAGGCACTCGAAACACGGAATAGCGCTTATACCGACTTGGGAGTAATCAAGTGCGAATCCCGATTCGGGGCGGGAGGGAAGGGGG